>NSDO01000591.1:20927-39518 GCA_002286825.1 Lagenidium giganteum | reverse complement strand
TGCGATCGACTCTTGGACACGCACGAACAACAATTCAACTTGTCTTTTCGTTCTCTTCTTCTGTGTCTCCCTCAGTTCTTTGAATCGGAGTCCCGAAAGCTTCGCACACTGCAGTGGACTTTCACACAGTTCACTGTTGAGTAGTTGTCGACGACTCTCTCGCTTCTTGCTGGTTGCTGGAAGGGATCTCCTTTCAATGTTGGAATCCTCGAGCCAATTGCTATGTTACACAATCGACCTTCCTTCGTACTTAATGGTTATCCGAGCCAATTGCAGTGTTACACAATCGACCTCCCTGTTGTATTTACTGGCCTCAACGTGGCCAGGAACTTCTCCAGATACTACCTACTCGTTCCTAATCCCTGCTGATACCAATGCAACCAAAAATTACCAATCATTGCATCATACAACTGCAATGAACTTGGTACACAATCGACTTCCGATGACTTGACTTGGCCACACCCGTTACACAATCGGCCTCGCCTTCGACAGTGTGGACCCCACCAAAGCTTGTTACACAATTGACCTCCAAGCACTTGAGCCTTTGCCACTCGAAACTTGATCTTGCCGGTGGTACACAATCGACCTCACAGAAGCTTGAGTGACACGTCTGGGAAAACAGGAGTCCTTCACCACAGGATGCCAATACGGTAAGTGAGTTCCTGCGTTCCAGCGAAGAAGTGCGACAACCGAGCGCTCCGCCTTCCTCTAACAGCACTGTGTGCGCAGTGTGCAAGGCATCCAGCGTCTTGCTTCGCTTCGACGCTCCCAGGACGTCACTGGCGCCAATTGGGTGCAAATGGATTTTTGACCAATGAGCCTTCGCTGGTCGCGGGTGGGGAGTTTGTTGTGCGAAGGGGTGTCATCATAAAGCGACGTGGTCAAAATCGAGATGAATTTCGTTGTTTCATCTTTTCCGATGAAGACGGTAAGGACGGAAATAGCATGAAGGGCAATAACAATGATTGCAATAATCTACGTATATTGGTTTGGCTATTTGACGTCAACGAAGCCCGTTAAGGTGGGTTCACCCTATCATGCAGCTCCTGCTCAACTCTCTGGACGCAACTCGAAAAGGCTTCACTGCCTCAGCAGTGAACAGGCATAAATACCGGTAAAATACCGGTGATACGGGTGTCACGACCGACATCAATTAGGTTTCGTCCCAACACGATCCGACTTCTATTGAAGCTGTGCAATACGATCGAAACCCCCTCAATGGCGATATATTCCGATCAAAACATATCTCTAGTGCACCCCACATATCCCGATTTGCGCGAAGAAACATGATCATTTCAAAATTGGCGGGGAGTAGGGACGAGCGGAGTGACGCCAGCACAAGCTTGCAGCCCGAAAAGAGACGCTCACAATGGTTGCTGTTTGGAGGCACCAATCGGACCAGGGATGCATACTCGGAGCTCGGTCGCTCGTCC
Organism: Lagenidium giganteum; assembly: GCA_002286825.1. Lineage (NCBI taxonomy): Eukaryota > Oomycota > Peronosporomycetes > Pythiales > Pythiaceae > Lagenidium > Lagenidium giganteum. The sequence goes on along the minus strand of NSDO01000591.1, from coordinate 38,085 downwards.
CTACGTGGCCTGTTTGCCTGTCGGAGGATGGTCGTAGCGAAGCCTTGCTTCTTGGGGCACGCAACGGCAGCAGGAATTGTTGGCGTCTTGACGTTCTTGACCGCGTCGTCTGCCTCGGATGTGAGAGGAACATTGTTCTGTATCTTTACTACAGCGGATTCGAATGTAGGGGAATGCACAATGTCTGCTGCTGGCAGCAAATACCGCGCCATGATCGGGTACTTTGCCAAGCACGCGTCAACCAACAAACGCACCTCCTCGGGTGGTCGGTCCTCTCCCTCAAGCTTGGGCGCATACGCTGTCCGAGTCCTTCAGCCGGTCGGCAAGTGGCTTGATGCGCCGGTGCGCATTGCAGCGTGGGCCAAGATCCTTCACATCTGACACAGTAAGCACCGCATTGCGGAACTCGACGTAGCGCTAAACCATGTTGAATACTGACGACCACAGTGTGCTGTTGGACTTGATGGCGACCACATTGGTGGCTTTGGCAAGCTGGCTCGCGTTCTTGTGATGTCTCAGATGGATCATCAGATTCTGAATCTGATTAACCAGGTCCGTATATTCTTCCAAATACAGATTTACCGCAAGATTTAAAGTCCGAGCACTGGTTGTGCCGTGACTAAAGCTCGCTGCGCTTCATCTCGTTGAATAAGTGAACTGCTCTCCTGTATTTGCAGGATCGAGACCGAATGATCCGCGATGAAAGCACGCCATGAAATCGCGCAGTGAATCGGCTGAATCAACATCGTAGTTCAATTAAATGGAGGAACAATTTCCACGGGCGTGGGGGCTTCGCGAGTAAACAGCAGATTACAATTCAAATCACAGAAGGGGATATTGTTGCACGTGTTGTGGAAAGGGAGTGTTCGTCCGCTTCCAGGCTCTCACGTCACCCGGGCTTTTGTTCCCGTAGGGTTTTGCCCGGCGGGTATCAGACCCGAAGTAGTGTGGTCTACATCCAATAGGGATGTGTCCTGGTCCTAAACTGTCATTCCTAATTTAAACTCACTTTCAAACCTAAACAAGGGAACAGCTCCTCCCGAGCGCTGCTGAACAAGTGTGTGGTGGAGATTTTAGCACAGGTTATGAGCCCAATGCCCAACGAGCTGAAGTTCCCCACGTTCAGTGGGAAAGGGACCGACTACGCGGACTGGGCAAGCCAGACGCTGACGGCGCGAGGGCGCTTAGGCAACGTCCTCGTTGAGGGGTACGACGAGACGCAAACGGTGCGTCACAATGGGCGCGATATTGGCCCGCTGGTAGTCATGCAGTCTGTACAAGGTACCCGGGTCACTCCCGCTGGGGAACGACCGATCAACGACGATGGCGTTGCGATGCTTGCCGACGCTGCTCGGGCAACTGGCCCTGCAGTAAGCCCATCGGAGATCACTGTGATCGCCGAGGGTGGCATGAAAATGAGCAAGTCTGAGCACGAGAGCCGGCGAGATTCACGGCCGAAGCCATGGCTCGACTAACTAAGAAGCAAAGTGTTTGCAATTGCGAACATTGTGCAAGCGCACTGGCGCCACATGTAGCCCCACGAGACTGGCGTGGTCGACCTGCACCTGAATCGGAAGTTCAGGACCCCCCACGAGTGTTCTCGCTGCATCGGCACCTGGCCGGGGCACTCTGAGTGCTCAACGGAGCTCCGAGTCCCTGGCGACCAGCTAAAGTGATGAAACAACTGCTTACTGCGCTAACGAGGAGACAACGGCTCTCATGACGCGCACTACCGACATTCTCAACAACCAACGGATGAGATGTCGGAACACGGGCGTGCAACTGGCACCGGCGATACTGGCGCCGTCACTGGGTCCGCGTCTGGGGGCCCTCCGAACAACCTCTGCAGACTGCGAGACTGGCGCGAATGGCGTGCGGAGATGAATGTGTCCACCACACTTCTGGTAGCGAAAGGGAGCACCTGGTCCGGAGGCAACACGCCAGCCACAAGAACTGCCCGGACATGGCAACTGGCCAAACCACTGACTGCTGTGGCGCTGATACTGACAGCAGTGCAACTGGCACATAACGGCATGGCGCCCGTGTACTGAGGTCAACACGTCCCAATGACAACGACTCAACACCAAGGAAAGACCGTGATACTGGCACGGATCGCCATGGCGCAACCACCACTGGGTGGAATGCAGCGACTGGCTGCACGAACGAAAATCGCAACAATATGGGCGGGGGGATCAGCCATCATATACGAAACCAGAGACGAGCACACCGAGCTACAACACCGCCAACCCAATGCACGCCTGCCATTGTCCAACTGAGTAATGCGGCAGGAACGACCGAGACTCTGCAACCCAACCTTGGCCGTACCCAACGTGATACTGCTGCTCCAATGATGGTGGACGCATCGGGAGACCACAACTCAGGCATGCAGTGGCCACGGTATCACACGGGACATTACGGCCGCAGGTCAAACGTCCCACCGGTGCACCGGATAGTGTCGGGACGAAAGCAACGAGCTCAGTCACCTGCTCGGAAAGCAAGGACACAACATGCTGACAACGCTCCACATGTTCGTGGCAGTGAGGCATCAAGCCGGTGGCAAAGTACAGCAAGCTCAGCGACAGCTCTGATGACACGTGCAAGGGCCGCGGCTCTGCGGAGCAGTGAGGCGCTGAGCCTACGAGGGTGACGGCAACGAAGGTGAGGCCACTGGGCCCACGGACGGTGCTGGAGTCACTGGACTTCACGAGGTAGACGACCGAGGCACTGAACCAGGTCACCAATTGGAAATACCAAGGTCGCGTAGCCACGGTGAGCGAGACGCTGAGTCTCATAACCAATCTCCAACCAATTCTTGAATTGGCCGGCATCCTTGATTTGCCCCAGCGACAGGGAGTCGGTTTTGACGGCGAGGTGGCCGTCCCACACCACGACTGCCCTCGATATCAACAGTTCGTTGGAGCACTGCTGGCCATCAAGTATGTGGCCGAACCACACACATACGAGGAGGCAATGAGAAGTCCGGACGCGCCGCACTGGCGAGCAGCAATGGACTCGGATATCTCGTCGCTGGATGAGAACGGCACGCGGACACTGGTCCCACTGCCAAAGCGTCGCCGTGCACTGAAGTGCCGCTGGGTATTTACAGTGAAGCGAAAAGCTGACGGAACGATCTAACGGTACAAAGCCCGCCTAGTCATCAAGGGCTTCCTGCAGACGATGGGAATCGATTACACGGAGGTTTTCTCACCAGTAGTGAGAAGGGAAGTTCTACGCATATTGCTTGCACTGGCAGCAACCCTCGACTGGGCGGTGGAGCAGATGGACGTGAAAACTGCGTTCCTAAACGGATCCCTCACCGAGGAGATCTACATGGATCAACCTCCAGGCTACGTTGATACTGGCACCGAGCATCTGGTGTGCAGACTACTGAAAAGCCTGTACGGCCTTAAGCAAGCTCCCCGCGTGTGGTACTACACGTTCATGGAGTTCATGATGGATTGTGGCTTCTCTCACCTGGCGAAAGACCACTGTGTAATCATCAAACGGCAATCTGGATGGACGTGTATTGTTAGCGTCTACGTTGACGACCTATTTATTATGGGCTCGAAGGCGCTGGTCCATGAGCTTAAGAGCAAGCTCCAGTTCAAGATGACGGATCTTGGTGAAGTCAGGTTCCTACTTGGTTGGCACATTGAACGCGACCGCAGCCGACGTCTGATGTTCCTGCACCAGGAACGCTACGCCACACAGATGCTGGAACGATTCAACATGTCGGCATCACGCGTCATTGGATCTCCACAAGACTCAAGCTGCAAGCTAACTAGCAACAACAGTGAGCCTCTCGATCACAAGATGGTGACCCTTTACAGGGAAGCTGTGGGGAGCTCCATGTACCTGCTCGTGGGTACTCGCCCGGATCTAGCCAATTTTGTTCGACAAACAAGCCGCTTCCTGAAGAAGCCAACAACAGCACACTGGACGGCAGTACAGCGGGGGCTGAAATACCTAAACGGAACCCGCCGCCACGGGATCGTCTTGGGGCTGCCCAAGTACAAAGTGTCACTGACGGGCTGTCTGTCAGCCTACTCAGATGCAGACTGTGCCAACTGCCCGGAAGCTGACCGGAGCGTGTCTGGCTTTGTCACCTACCTGTTAGAGCGGTCACCCATTTCCTGGCGAAGTGCACTGCAGAAACTTGCATCTCCCATGATGCTCAGGATTCTTGGCGATCTTAATAGTCGCTTGGTTGTCTTCTCCGATCAGGGATTCCGTCTGTTTGTTGATAGCCCAGTTCTAACAGCACATCACCCAGATACATAACTTCTTGCACTGTAGCTGCCAGTGCAACGTACTCGGCCTCAGTGGTCGAGAGAGTAAATGTGCAAGCACATTGATCTACGCTACTACTTCGTGAAGGAACGAGTTCAAGAACAAGACATTCGTCTTCACTACGTTCCCACTGATCAGATGCCAGCGGCCGTACTTACCAAAGCCATGCAGCCGCACAAGTTCGAAACCATGCGCAAGCTGTTGGGAGTCGTGGATCGACAAGTTGTCCTCGGACAAGACGCAAAGGCTACCTGATCAAGCAACGCCACGACATGAAGCGGCCTAGTGGAGTTTCATCCCGGCCAAGGCGAGCAAAGTGACGCACCTTGCAAGGGTTCTCCGCTAGTGAGTTCGTCCCCTTCCAGGCTCTCACGTCACCCGGGCTTTTGTTCCCGTAGGGTTTTGCCCGGCGGGTATCAGACCCGAAGTAGTGTGGTCTACATCCAATAGGGATGTGTCCTGGTCCTAAACTGTCATTCCTAATTTAAACTCACTTTCAAACCTAAACAAGGGAACAGCTCCTCGAACAAGTGTGTGGTGGAGATTTCACCACAGCACGCATATGACGGAGCAAATATGCGGCTGCGCGAGTCCGCGACTCTGAAAGCGATGCGCGGTCCTGGCGGCTCGGACTGAACTGGTTGATCCATGAACCGCGAGGCTCGCCGCGCTATCGAGCTCCGACAGACCCGTGGGCACCACCACGTGCGACGGATTTGTCGTTACCAGCTGTATCCGGCATTCGCCACCTAAATTTATGCACCGAACGCTAGAAATTAGACGGCGGAGTGGCCTGCCTGCCTGGTGCAAGGGCGAATTCTCAGCGTGTCGGACCGCTGCGCCACCATGATCTCTACATCACACGCGGTGCCTACGACTTGCTGTGGTGGGGACTCGCCGCGTTCCAAGTCGCCAACGTTGCATTTTTGCTCACGTTGACACTCGCGTACGCCAACTTTCGGGATCCCGACGACATTCTCAACCAACTTTCAAGCACATTCCTGTTTGCCAACTCACAGCAATTTCTACACACTCATCACGACTTGATCAGCGCTTGCTGTGTCTTGCTGAGCCTTCCCTTCGCCCACAATACCTTGTGCATGCTGTGGTTCTCCGCAATGAGACGCGATTTTGCGTTTGGTCCTGGCAGAACAGAACGCAAGAGCACGTGTCGCTTTCTGCACCGCGTTGACAGAGCTCGGACCTCATCAACACAGAGGCTGCAGAAGAAATCGGTCACGTATCTAGCCTCCATCCGAATCGGTGGCAAGTATTTCACTGCGTACATCCTTGTGGCAGAAACCGTTGAAATTGCTCTGCAATCAATGCAGGGCTCCCAGGTGAGCAAGTACAGCAGCAATCAGCGACAACCTGCTGTACGGCTGTATGATCTTCGTGAACTGTTGGCCAACACCAGTGATGCGCTACTTCTGGGAGCACAAGCGACGCAACAAGTTGATGTGTCAGTTCGCGTGCGTGCTAGCTGATTGTGTCTTGGATTTCGTATGGGGAGCAGTCCTCCAGACAGCGCTCATAGATCCATATTACCCGTACACTCGAAGCCAACAATGGCCTCAAGACGTCCCCGAGACCTTTGATCGCGAGCTGAGGCAGAGTCTGGTGGTTTCTGTTGGAAACGTTACCTTTCAAGCTGCGACCTGTTCTGGATAATGCGCGCATCAACACGACTGGTGTGACGCGCATTCAACCGATAGCCCATATCACCCCTACAGCGGCTTCCATACCTTCGAAAAAGTCTTCTCAGTCCCTGCGAGGAGATGTCCGCTTAGCACACTCAAGGGAGATCGTAGCTTGGCAAGAACTTTGTGATGTTCTGTCATGTGGCCACAATGGTGTGGGGACAGATGGTCCTGTGTATGTCCATGTGACAGACTCGTCGATCGCGTGCCGCAGTCGTCTCTATCCTTTGTTCAGGAACTCTCTGACGTGCGTTGGACGAGAGATCAACTGCACGCAATTGATCATTCGTGGTCGACGCAGTGAGATTGTGGATGCATTGAGCATGGTGAGTCCATACGTAGTGCTTCGCACTCGTGGAATATGATCATTTACTTCTACTGCATCGCATGCGGTCTGGTGGAGATGCCTCAGTTGCTCGAGAACATGCCTCAGTTGCAAGAAATCTCCTTGCCGAGCAACCACATCGATAACGTGGCGATGAAGAAGATCGCACAAAACTCGGCGATGATCGTCCGCTTGGCGTCAAATCCACTGAACGGATCCGTTCGATGGTTGTGGGACGCATTGCCTAAACTGACGCTGTTGGACGTGCCACACTCCCATGTGACTCCACCAGCTCTAGCTCTTGTGGATGTCGACTCATTTTCAGCGCAGTTGTCCGTGCGTGGCTTTAACTCTCCGTTGTGCGTCTCGGACGCTGAGATGCCTTCCCTTCCCAATGCCATCCTCACGTGCGAAGAACAACCTGAAGGCTGGTGATGACGGGTGGAATTGCACTTACGACGAGCGGGCTCCGCGCGCGTGACAGCGAGCCTTTGACGTTGGTTGATCATCGCTCTTTCTGACAACGATGGCAGCACCTTGCGATCCCTTCGGCTGCAAGAGCGCAGCCACGGGGTAGGGAGCTGCCGACACTGCGGCAAGGTGCTGACGCCACGGTGACCTAGACCAATCGCACCCGTTGTGAGCATCGACCAGCACCACATCGTGCCCATGACGCACACGACATCTTATGTCGATATAAACTCGTGCCGATCGCCAGGACAATGGTCAACAACTTGAAGTCAGCACGCGCTCGGCTTGAGCGTCAATCAGCCTTCTGTGGAGCACCAACCATCATCACCATTCATCTATAAGCGCGACTGCGCTGGTCAGAAATTAGCGCACGGACTGATCCATGGCCCGCGCTTTGGCCGCTGGAGAATAACGAGTTCGGCATCAGGCGACAGAGAACATGGTTGCGCAGCGCCTCTACATTTCCCGCAGCGCCTACATCTGCCTTTGGTGGGGGCTTGCAGTATTCCAAGTCGTGAACGTAGCGTTCTTGCTCATCCTGACGATCGCTTATGCCTACTTCGAGGATCCCGACGGAGTGCTCAGTCGACTCTCAGCGACGTTCCTCTTCGTCAATTCTCAGCGCTTTTTGCTGACCTATCACACTGTCATCAGCGCAGGCTATGGTCTGCTGGCCCTCCCATTCGCACACAATGCGTTATGCATGTTTTGGTTCACGGCGAAGAGGCGGCAATTTGCGTTTGGCCCTGGCCGATCGGAGCGCAAAAGCAATCGTCGCATAGTTCATCACGATCGTCGCGCTCGCTCGGCGATCCATGTCATCAGAGACCAAGTTCTCACGTTTCTGAATACTATTCGCATTGGCGGCAAGAACTTCACTGCATTCATGATCGCAGTCGAGACAGTCGAGATTTGTCTTCAATCTATCCAAGGCTACCTCTTGGGCCAACACATCAGCAATCTCCAACTCAACCTGCTGTATGACTGCATGCTCTTCGTGAACTGCTGGTCGACACCACTTCTGGGAGAACAAGCGGCGCAACAAGATGATGAACCAGTTGGTGTGCGTACTGGCCGACTCAGTATTGGATTTTCTGTGGGGAACCGTCTTCCAAGCGGCACTGTTGCTTCCGTATTATAAGTACATGAAATCTCAAAGATGGCCTCAAGACGTCCCAGAGAAGTTTGACCGTGAGCTGAGGCAGAGTCTGGTGGTTTCTCGCAGCAACTTCGTCTTCAGCGCATTTCCGTTTTTCGCGTCCAGCACGATAATGTACGAGCTCCGCGCTGTTCTGGACAACGCACGAGTCAGCACGACCCGATGGACGCGCGTTCAGCCAGCGACCCAAATTTTGGCCGTGGCGGCTTCAGGACAGTCACACTCTTCTCAGTCTCGACGCGGTGATGTTCGCTCCGTCGGCCCAATGCTAGTTCTACAACAGATTGAGAACCAGCGGGATCCGCTGGTGCGCCGGCTGGGGAAACGATTCGTGACAATGCACCACACAGCGACCATGCTGTGGGGAGTGATCGTGCTGTTTGTTTCTGTTGCCGCCACTGGGGTGCTCTGGTCTCAGGCTCTCACAGACTCATCCATCGAATGCCGCAGTCGCTTGTATCCATGGTTCACGAACACCCTCACATGCGTGGGACGTGAGATCAACTGCACGCAACTGAACATCCGCGGCAAACGCACTGAAATAGTCGACGCGTTGGCTTCAGTGAGCCCGTATTTGCTGGCAAACCTGCGCTTCGTCGACTGCTCTGCCCTCGAAGTCCCCTCCGCTATCCACGGGTTTCCTGAAGTCGCATCGCTTGGCTTGTTCAACGTGACGCTCATCGACTGGGGCGCGGACGCAACCTTGACGGACCAGAGCTTCCCAGAGCTGCAGACACTGGCGATTCACGACACGGTCATCAATTGTACGCCCCACGGACTCACTGACCAGCTTCCCCGCGTTCCTTCGAGTGGATCTACTTCAAAGACGTGAATGCGCAGGCGATGCTGGAGGCAGCATACAACTCGTGGAACATGACCGTGTACTTCTACTGCATCGCGTGTGGGCTTCACGAGTTGCCGCGCCTGCTTGAGAACATGCCGCGCCTACAAGAGATCGCACTCGGCAACAACCGCATCGAAAGCGTCCCGATGAAGCGGATCGCCAAGAACTCGGCTCTGATCGTCCGCTTGCAGTCAAATCCACTGACCAGATCAGCTGACGAACTCTGGGACGCCTTGCCGCACATGATGTTGCTGGACGTGCAGCATTCGCAGATTGCTCCACCAGATCATGTTGACAGTACTTCGCTGACAAGCGAGTTGGTGGTGCGTGGCTATGATTCGCCGTTGTGCGCGCCAGCAGGAGCGTCGCGGATCTTGCCATCAGCTAGCCTCACATGCGAACTGCAGAAGGATGGGTGGTGATAATGTCGTAAAAGGCATTGTACTAGAGCCTTCCGAGGCTGCGATTAAGTAAGAAAGCCTGGCGTGGAGCAGATGCAGCGCTGGTGTGCACAACCGCCAGCAAAGAGCTAGGCACCTTTACTGCACAACGCGCAGTAAATCCACCGTGTTCCTCGGTGTGTGACCACTCGGGCAGTCAGCCCACGTCTCTTCACGCCTCTTCATTCCTTTATTTCTCGTGCCTTTTCACTTCCTCGCGATCGCGATCTCGTAACGACTGATGCTGGCGGTGTGGCGCAGCTCGTGCTTCCCCTCTTCACTCCGCCATCGCATCTTGGAAGCACAGTCGACATCCACGGGCACCAGTAAGAAGCGAGCGGTGCGGTGGCCACTATGGGCGACACCGTTCCGCTACGGAAGAATCCCGCCGACAGCAACGCTGCGCGCACCGACACGACCAGGACGAGCATCCGTCGCTCGCAACTGCCTCGCTTTAACAGCAAGCGAAGCGGGTCTCAGGTGAGCACCATCGATGCGACTGTCACCTCGGACGACAGAGCGCAAAAGCGCGAGCCGTTCATCGATGTCTCGAGCCCCGATGCGATGCTTGCTGGTGGTGTCAGCAACCTGCACGAACGCCTCGCGACGGTGGTGGAAGCAGCGCTGGGGCATCCGATGCCTCGGATGGACGTGCGCTTCGAAAACCTCAAGATCTCGGCGAATCTGCAAGTGAGCACTGGCAAGCACGGCACCGCTAAAGTGCCGACGCTATGGACGAATTTCATGGGTTGTGTGACCAAGTGCTGCTCCAAGAACAAGACTGTCGAGAAGGAGATCCTGCGCAGCCTCAGCGGTGTGTTCAAGGCTGGGAGGATCACGCTCGTGCTGGGCCAGCCAGGTTCTGGCAAGTCATCGCTTATGAAGATCCTCAGCGGGCGCTTTCCGATCGACAAGAACATCAAGTTCACGGGAACGATCAAGTACAACGAGCTGGATCGTGAGAAGATCCTGTCACGCCTTCCTCGCATCGTGGCGTACGTTGATCAGCACGACAAGCATTACCCGACGATGACGGTGCTCGAGACGTTCCAGTTTGCCAATGCGTGTTGCTCGGGCAAAGAAATCGAGCCATGGCTTGTGCAAGCACTCACCAACTGCCCGCCAGAGCAATACGAGCAAACAATGGAGGTGATCAACGCCCACCACAAGTACGCACCAGAGCTCATCGTCAAGAGTCTCGGACTGGATCGGTGCAAAGATACCATTGTGGGCGACGCCATGCTCCGCGGTGTGTCGGGTGGAGAGCGCAAGCGCGTGACGACGGGAGAGATGGCCTTCGGCAAGAAACTGGTGCACTTGCTGGACGAGATCAGCACTGGCCTCGACTCCGCAGCGACGTTCGACATCGTCAAATCCATGCGCAGTCTGGCTCACAGCATGAACAAGACCGTAGTCATCGGGTTGTTGCAGCCGCCCCCTGAAGTATTCGATCTGTTTGATGACGTCCTCATCATGAACGACGGGTACATCATGTACCACGGACCTCGTGAGAAGGCTTTGGGCTACTTTGAGAGCCTTGGTCTGCGTTGTCCGCCACGTCGTGACGTCGCGGACTTTTTGCTGGACTTGGGCACGGACAAGCAGCACGCGTATCGAGTTTCAGGCGGAGCGAGCGTCCCATTTGCTGCGAAGTCTTACGCCGACAAGTTCCAAAAGTCGGAAATCTTCCAAGAAACCATGAATTACATGCGCACACCGCCAGCCACACCGCGACGAATGCCGATCGATGTCACCGACAAAGATTTCTCGGCATTCCGCAACTCTTTCTTTGAAGACTTGGCGGCACTGTGGCGCCGTCAGGTGCTGCTAACGTTGCGGAACAAAGCGTTCATCTTCGGACGCGCGTTCATGGTGATGCTCATGGGCATCCTGTACGGCACCACGTTCTGGCAGATGGACGACACGAGTCCGCAGTTGATCATCGGTTTGATCTTCTCCGGTACGATGTTCCTGTCCATGGGCTCAGCTGCCCAGATTCCAACGTTCATGTCGGCACGATCGGTGTTCTACAAACAGCGAGGCTCCAACTTTTATCGCAGCGCAGCGTACGTATTGGCGACGTCGATGGCACAGATTCCGTTTGCTGCGATCGAAACCGTGATCTTTGGCTCGCTCGTGTACTGGATGGGCGGCTACTACGCCGCTGCGGACCGCTTCCTCGTCTTCTTGCTCACGCTGTTCATGTGCCAGATGTGCTTCATCGCGTTCTTCTTCTTCATTTCTTCTGCAGCGCCGTCGCTGACGGTCGCTCAACCTGCGATGGCCGTGGCGATTCTCTTCTTCGTGCTTTTCAGCGGGTTCATGATCTCAAAGGACAACATTCCGGACTACTTCATTTGGGTTTACTGGATTAATCCCATCGCTTACGGCGTTCGAGCGCTCGGCGTCAACCAGTTCAGAGCACCACCGTACAAATCGTGCTATCTGCACGGCCAAAACATCTGCATCAAGGCCAATATGACTGTCGGCGAGTACAGCTTGTCCGTCTACGATCTCACCGACGACCTCATTTGGATATACGCGGCGTGGATCTTCTACGGCGCCATGTTTCTGGTCTTGGCGATCATCTCGTACTTGATGCTTGAATTCAAGCGCTACGAAAGTCCAGAAAACACGATGGCGATCCAGGAAGATATCGAAACGGTCACGGCAATCTTTGAGCGGAGCAGCTCTGTTGGCGAGGGCGACATTGCATACATGCTGCAGCCTGACAGTCCGGAGGCGCCTGCTTCTTCTTCCGCTTCTGCTTCCACTTCCCAGGTCAAGAGAGACGAGGATGAACTCATCACTCTGCCCACAGATGGAGTGGGTGGCTTCGTTCCTGTCGTGCTGGCTTTCGTTAACTTGTGGTACTCGGTGCCGATGCCCGGCAACAAGCGCGAAGAGATCGATCTGCTCAAGGGCGTCTCCGGGTTCGCACTGCCAGGCACAATGACGGCGTTGATGGGATCATCTGGCGCTGGCAAAACCACGCTGATGGACGTCATCGCTGGTCGCAAGACTGGCGGACGCATCCAAGGTCAGATTCTGCTGAACGGCTATCCTTCCACCGAGCTCGCCATTCGCCGCTGCACTGGTTACTGTGAGCAGATGGACATCCACTCGGACTCGGCGACCATCCGCGAAGCGCTCACGTTCTCGGCGATGCTGCGCCAGGATTCACGCGTCCCAACAGCCAACAAACGTGCTACCGTTCAAGAATGCATCGACTTGCTTGAGCTGGAGCCGATCGCAGACAAGATCATTCGTGGATCCTCCACAGAGCAGATGAAACGCGTGACGATCGGTGTGGAGCTGGCAGCCCAGCCAAGTATTTTGTTCATGGACGAGCCTACAAGTGGATTGGACGCTCGTTCAGCAAAGTTAATCATGAACGGCGTTCGCAAGATCGCCGACTCGGGGCGCACTGTCATCTGCACCATCCATCAGCCGAGTACCGAGGTCTTCCAGTTGTTTGACAGCCTCCTGCTGCTTAAGCGCGGTGGTCAGACCGTGTACTTCGGCGAGCTTGGTGAGGACTCGTGCAAGTTGATAAAGTACTTCGAAAGCGCTCCCGACATTGCGCCAATCTCTTCAGGCTACAATCCAGCGACGTGGATGCTCGAATGCATTGGCGCCGGCGTTGGAAATTCCCAAGATTTGGATTTTGCCGATTTCTTCGCTCAGAGCGACCAGAAGAAGCTGCTGGAGGAAGATCTCGACCAAGACGGTGTGTCACGACCATCACAGATCTCACCGGAGATGAAGTTCCGAACCAAGCGAGCTTCGAGTCCATTGACTCAACTCAGTCAATTGTGTCTGCGCTACTTCCGGTTGTACTGGCGCACACCGACATACAACTTGACACGATTGATGCTCAGCGTCTTCCTCTCGGCTCTCTTTGGCGTCATCTACCAAGGCACTAAGTACGACACCTTCAAGGGTGCAAACGCTGGCGTGGGCCTCGTGTTTGTGAGCACCATCTTCTTCGGAATCATCTCGTTCAACAGCGTCATTCCAGTGGCTGCGGCAGAGCGCACAGCGTACTATCGCGAACGCGCCTGCCAGACATACAACGCGCTGTGGTATTTCATAGCTAGCACGCTCGCGGAGATCCCGTATGTCTTCCTGTCGTGCTTCTTCTTCTCTGCCATTCTGTACTCGTGCGTGGGCTTCCAGGGCTACTCGGCGTTTGTCTTCTACTGGTTTGTCTTGTCGCTCAACGTGTTGATGCAGGTCTACCTGGGACAGTTCATGGTGTTCGTCCTGCCTAGCGTCGAAGTAGCGTCGGTCATTGGGGCGCTCATTAATTCCATGTTCTTCCTGTTCTGTGGTTTCAACCCGCCAACCAGCAAGATCCCGGGCGCGTACAAGTGGATTCACTACATTGCGCCACCGACATACGGCATCTCTGTTCTCGCTGCCACTGTCTTCGCTGACTGCCCAGATCCAAGTGACAAGCACAAGCTAGGCTGCCGTCCTGTTCAAGGGCTACCACCAACCTACGGTCAGATGACCTTGAAGGAATACGTCGAGACGGTGTACAACATGAAGCACGACGACATCTTCAAGAACACCATCATCATCATCATCTTGATTATCGCGTTCCGATTCCTGGCGCTGCTGTCCCTGCGCTACGTCAACCACCAGAAGCGCTGAGTCGCGTGCCTATCGAGCCGCTGTATCTAGTTGTGTGTCCATTCATTTGCTTGCAATACACGTCTTGTCTTTCTGGATCTTATCATCGCTCGACTTCTTGATCACAATCATCAGCACGGACGAGGCCATTCCAAGGTCCAACAGAAGCAACTGACGTGCATTTGCGAGTGTGGTCTTGTCTATCAACTTCTAAATATGCAGCTCCTGGTCCTGGAATGGGGGCAAGTCGTTGGAGCGATGACGCTCCAGCAATGGCGTGTGCTCTCCCACATGGCCGGCCTTGCGGTCGTCCTGGCGCTTCACCCCCATCATGAAGATCACGAGCACGCCCGGCAGGATCTCTGGCACCGCGTAGAAGATCCAGGGATTCGAACCATGCGGATCGAACACCTCCATCGTCGGGATTGAGATGATGAGCATGACGCTGCGGTAGAGGAACACGAGCGACACAACAAAGCCCAACCACGACACACGCGTGGCGATGCTGGTGGCCAGCGCCGAGAATTCGATCTTGAGCATCAACCGGCGCAGGCGGTACGCGCAGCGCGCGAGCAGCAGCGCCAGCAACAAAAAGAACAGCGCGACGAAGCCGTAGTCGAAGTGGAACATGACGCTCTCGTGCGCCGGGAACAGCGTCTTGAGCAGCAGCAGCCCAAACTCGACGAGGTGGATCCAGACGTTGACGACCACAAACAGCTTCCTCGAGCGCGTGTTGTGCGTCTCGTCGCGCGTGTACTCGGCGATGACCGACTGGTTGGCGGCGATGCGCGCCAGAGGCTTGCCCGAGCGCCACGCCAGGTACAGCACGTCGTCCCAGAAGCGCAGCAGCAGCGTGAACGCCGAGAAGAAGAGCAGCGTAGCCAGCTTGCCGAACGACGTGACGGCCAGCACGTACAGGTCGATGTCCGTCGGCAGCAGCGGCACGTCGATCACCATGTGCGTGTACGTGTACGGGCCGCCGCGGGGGCCCTCGACCCACTGGAAGGCGTGCATGCTGTTGAGCACAAGCCAGACCATGTGCGTGAAGAACGAGAACGCCAGGAACGTCGGGAACCAGCGCATGCGCTTGACGGGCAGCAGGTGCGTGGCGTGGCCGTGCTCGCCCAGGCGGCTGCGCTGGATGCTCACCGACAGCGTGTACGCCAGCGCCGCCGCGTAGCAGTACACGGCCAGCGCCGCTGCGGACTGCGTGTGGAAGCAGTGGCCGTGGCCGAACACGCAGATCTTGCCCAGCAGCTCCATCGTCGACGCTCGCCGATGGCTCCGGTCAATGGCTCCGCCTGTGGTGACGTTTCTCGATTGCGCTGCCTCAACAATGCTGCATCAAGTGTCACAGGTCGAATCAGCAGATTCTTGGATTATCTCTAGGGCGCAAATGTCGGGGTATTGGACTATGCAGGGTTTGTGAGGGAGCCTCTCTCCCACTGTGCTGCTCCAACGGTATATTTTGTTTCTTTATGGAGTTGGTATTTGATATTGATGCATTTTGGTACATTGGACTTTTCTGAGCATGGGGCGCGCACTAGCGTTTGCCGTGAGATTTCCTCGACTTGGTCGATGGCGAACTTGTGTGTTGCGAACGAGGCTGTCACAGTTGAATTTGCCAGCTTCCAACCGCGATGAAGGGCGCTCTCTGGATGCCATTATGTGTGGCAGTTGCTGTGGGGGTGAATGGGGCGGTCGCAGATCCACTGCAGCCTGTCCAGACCCGAGAACACCAAACCATCTCAAACTCGGAAGGTAAGTCTGGTCTGGTTGTGAAGTCGATGACAGGCATGGTGTGCTGATCAAACCAAAGCAGGTGTCCCAGCTGAAGCGATGGATCCACAGAAGTATGAGCCAACGGAGGCAGCGATTACCAAGCAGGGCGAAGAGCAATGGGGCTGCTATCCTGGGTCGTGGAACTGGCCACAGTGTCGCTGGGGTGGCTGCTATCCTGGCTCGTGGAACTGGCCACAGTGTCGCTGGGGTGGCTGCTATCCTGGCTCATGGAACTGGCCACAGTGTCGCTGGGGTGGCGGTTGCTATCCAGGCTCATGGAACTGGCCGCAGTGTCGTTGGTACTACGGTAGACGCACCTAGGGCAATTGGTGCATCTAACGCTCTGAGTGAGTTCGCCGAACAAAGCTGAATGTGTTGCGTCAGATCATAGTTCGTCATATCCCTGAGAATTCGTCCAATCGTGAAGTGACCAGACTACGCTATATTCACTTGTGAGTGATGTAGGGTTCACTTGTGAGTGATGTAGGGTGAGAGCTCACAAAGCGATGCGGCGGAGGACAAGTACACAAACATCCCGACGACAATTCTGCTTTGTCCTTGCCAAATCCGCAGTGGTAGTCCACATGAGATTTTAATGCCGCTGCACACAAGGTCATAGATCAGCTCCGTCCCGAAGTGCACCAAAAATCTGGTGGACGCGCCGCCAGCGCCTCCACTGCGTGAAAAAGTACAGCAAACAACGCCCACCCGAAGGGCAGGGCTACACGACACTATCTTTGCCAGTTGCGACAAAGATTGCACAACAATGTGGGTTACTTGCAAAACCAAGGTGGCTGAAGTTGCCACACGTGCAAGGTCGCGCAGGAGATCTAGTATGCCGCCAGCGAGGAAGCTCACCCACCAGCTTCATCGCCAATGCCGATGCCAATGGCGACGTTTCTCGATTGCGCTGCTATTGCTGCATCAAGTGTGGCAGGTCTTGGGGTACGAACCGGAGGGCACAAATTCCAGGTATTGGATTACACGGGACGTACTGTACGGGCTCTCTCCCACCGACGGTATAATATACCGCGTAAAACATAAGTAGTCATAACCAACAGAGTACGAATCCAAACTAAGCATATAGGGAAAATGAACGAATCAAGAGCTATCGATTGAGCTCCTTTTCCCGTAAATTCAATGCGTTCTCACAAAATCTCGTCGAGGCAAAATCCAGAAGAAATATTCTCGAAACGTTTTTGGAATTTTCATATCCGGCATTACCAGAATCGGCTTCGCGTGATCTGCGCTAAAATGGTCTTAAACGGTACCAAATCGTCTCCAATCCGTCTCTATAGCCATTAAACACACCGGTGTGGTGAAGGGCTGGCCAAATCCTCGGTCTTGGTCAACCTTTTTCCACAAAACGGGCTGCGCCGGCGATAGCCTTGGTCTTGGGAACCTTGGTCATCTTCGACGGGCCCGCTCCCGCAGTTCTTGGCGCCACGGATCAGCGCTGGCGAAATGCGCTTGAGGAGCTGGCGTCTTGTGAACCTTGGGTCTTGGAGC
>NSDO01000590.1:15378-34053 GCA_002286825.1 Lagenidium giganteum | reverse complement strand
TCGCATGCAGCCCGAAGCCGCTTGGAATGGGTTGCTCGCATGAAGCCTGGCGGATGGGGCAGCATCATCGTGCCTTCGATGTAGGCTTGCATCGCTGCTTGTTCGCACGGGGTCATCGTGCGTTGATGCCCGTCCGGGTGGAAAGGGTGCGTCGCTGTGGCTATCTTCCACAGCCTGGCATGTTCGCTGTCCGGTCCTGTCTGCCAGGCACGGGGTGTCTTGGCAGCGCCAGGGTCGGTCGGCATGTTGGCGYAGCGTCCGAGGCTTGGTCTCTTCCGCTTGCTTTGTCGCTTGTCGGCTGGTTGGAGGGCTTGAAACCGTCTGGTGGTGTCTCACTTGTTACCTTCGGCGCAAGTTGAGAAGTTATATCATTAGCTGGCTACTTGCTGTTTCCTATACATTTACGCAGTGCTGTTGTGTGTGCATGTGGTCATACAAACGTGCAGTCTCCCTTCAGGCCCAACACTCATGTCTTCTTCTTCTCTTGACCTTCATCCTTCATTGGCTTGTGGACCTTCATTCGCGTGTGATGGACCTGTGGTGTTCAACCAATGCCCACACGCGTGGTGTTTGGTGTGTCGGTGGTGGGCACCTTAGGTTGCCGAGTACTTCTGAACCACGGACAGTGGTAATCGGAGGCTGAAGATGGCGGTGACCCAGTCGTCGTCGACCAAGGGGCCGACGAGCGCACCCAAAGTGCGTTTGAGGATGGACCACGCTGTTTCGGCTTTGGGGCATAGCCACGCTTGATGATACGGATTGATCAAGGCGACTTCGCATTGGCATCGTGGCGTCTTGGTGGCGTGATTTTAGCGTGGCCAATGGCCCGCTTTTAGTCGGTGGAAGACCTGCAATTTCGCTGCCGCGACATGCGGGTCCCGATGTAGCCGTCGCCAGCTAAAACCACCCAAAGCTGAACGTCTAGCGCAGCCGTGGGCCGCGTAGGTGGTGGGTCGGGCGCTGGCAGCGGGTATTGGTACGGCCGTATCCTGTATCCTATTGAGCGACACATAGTCCACGTCGCAAAGAGCCTGCAAGGGTGTATCTGCTTGCCAAGGAACTCGTACAATAAGCAATGTACACCGGAGTCAGGGATCGGACAGTAGAATACTCCAATTTACGGAATTAGTTCGCCAGGCAATAATAATCATGCAATATGACTGTAATCCATAATGGGTCAATATCAAATGTATCGCTAAATCTTCGTGGTCGATAGAAGCAAGTGTTTGCGCGTTCCAATATGACCTGTTCACACTGAGGAAGGTGAGCACTTCGAAGTTGGCAGGATCGCGCGATTTGCGCAAGGGTGTCAATTCCAGCTTGCACTGCGAGAATAAGCGCTCGCAAATGTTGCTCGTAGGTGGAATGTGCATCAACAACGGTGCGTACTTCGCTTCTTGCTCACCTGTTTTGCGCCGCGTTTTCGCTGACGCCAACAGCGTTAGCGCGAAGCTCTTCTCAAATTTCTGGACTTGCGGTCATCGTGATCTCTGGCAGTTCGAATTCGCGCAACGCGTTCACGTCTGTCGTGTGAAGGATATCACCGTTCTGTAACTTGATAATCGAATTGATATAGCTACTCCGGACCGACCAGCTATTATTGCGACGCGCACGAGGCCGTCAACTAGTGGAGCTTCAGGTGCCGATGGGTTGACGATGTGATCATTATGACCCCGTATAATATCATACAGTGTTTCCAAATAGCATACTCTAGTCGTCGGAGTCAAGACTGTGATAATTCCAGGATTCTCCTTCGTCATTGGTGAATGCACTGGGGTTTTCGTTTCCAAATAGCATACTCTAGTCGTCGGAGTCAAGACTGTGATAATTCCAGGATTCTCCTTCGTCATTGGTGAATGCACTGGGTTTTGCTTTGCTCCATGACCACACCATCACAATTTACGGTCGATGTCGCGACGATCCGAATTGCTCAGTGACACGCAAGTTTATTAATGCCAGTCTCAATGACCAGACTTTAACCGAGCAAGTTTCATACATGCAGAACTCACTGGTGGCACGTGTTCACACACGCGGGGCACGCGCTGTGCACGCGCCAATAGCACCATTCGGCACGCCGTGGCCACAGCGTGCCAGTACCCAGTGAGGGCGAGCGACACGTGGCGTGGTGTTGGCGGCAGCACAATTGCCCGACCGTGACACTGCCCGCCATGCCGACAACCACCAAACTATGCAACAACCTCTTGGAATTCAGGGTCTTGAACGCAAGAAGCGTACTGCTTGAGCATGTCTGGCACGCCGTTTTTCACACACTCAACTGGTTCCCACGAATCTTCAACGTCCTGAAGACCAACCCACGCAACCAAAATCTCCCATCGGCTTCGGCTGCTATTGTAGCGATGATCTTTAAACTCCTCGACGGCGAGCTTGATCCCCTGCTGCGAGACAAACTCCGTTATCTCCGCAGTGACGTTCAAATCAGAATCGGAATAGAGCTTGAGTCTTGAGCCGTGGACCTCGGACTCACTTCCTGTAAGCAAGTGCCTCTCAATAAACGAATGGGACTTTGTCTCCTTCACCAAGAACGGACCAACCCATCGCGCGAGCAGCTTGCTCGGCGTGAGACGTCTGTCGATCTGCGACCACAGAACGTAATCACCAGCTTCAAAGTTGCATGGCCTGTTTGAACTGCGAGCCACATCGGCAAGCCGCTTGCGTTCCTTGACGTCGACGACTTCCTTGTGCAGCCCATCCAGGGACTGGCACAACTTGAGAACATGATGAGCCACATTGTCCGGGTTTGTTGGCTCCACCGCGCTCCCATTGCACACGACAACATCGACACTAGACGGCGCAGGTAGACTTGTAAGGACTTCGATCGGGGCCTTGTTCGCCAACGACGCAACTTGAGTTCGGTTCAGGCTGGCTTGCACAACCGGAAGCAGATAGGGCCACTCGTGTTGATCGAGTTGGTACTCGATGCGTAGCGCCCGAATCACTTGTAAAATGTCCTTGTTCATCTGCTCAACAGTACCACTGAGCCAGGGCGTATAGGCAGGAGTAAATCGCTGCTCGATTGTCAAGCGATCACACAACTGTGCACGTGGTGTTCTGCCCCATTCGCATGCTTAGGCTGACTTGCACGTGCTGCGGGCCGTCGCCGTCCGCCCACCACGTCCACGGCCGTTGTGCAGCTGCGTGCCACAGCGCGTTGTCACCGCACACCCGCGACGCGTCGATTGGCACCGGTCCGAGGCGCGCCCGACGCATACTCGACCTGCCGCACACGTCCAAGCGCACAAGGCCAGCCACGCCACCACGACCACACGACATGCTTACACAGCAAGCATGAAGACACGAACGTCTTCACCTTGGCTGCGAGTTTCACACTGCTGAAACGCGCTGCCAGCGCCTCGAGGGTCGGTTGCCACCCACGATGGCCGCTTGCTCCACAGTGCGCAATCACAAGTAGCCGAACCAATAATTCCTTTGCCGCTTGTGGGATCTAGACTTTGTCGTTCATGCGAATCAAACCATTCTCGTCCTCGCGCACCTGAACACCTGGAACATCAGCGCTATGGCGCTTGTACTTCAATTGTACAGCGCGAATCTCCTCGACACTTGGCCAGTCGAAATCGGGTGCCTCGAGTGGCCGAAGCGGCACCTTTTGCTGAGCATGGCGCGTGCGCACTGCCTTCACTTGTACGGTGTCCGTCGGACGCCAGGGCAAGACAATGTCTGCCCACACATTCGTCTCGCCAGCAATGTGCTCAATGACATACGTCATGCCGCACAGGCGCATCGCCCAGCGCTGGAGACGGTCGCCAGAGATGATGCGACCGCACCATCGGATTTCAGACTGGAAAAGCGCACTCTTGACAGCGTTGAGCTTCAAGTTCGACGTGCACAGCCGCTGAAAAAAGTCTCGAAATGCGTCGAGAAAACGCCGCGGACCAAGTGCGTGCAAAATCATATCGTCGATCGGTGCAAGCACGTGCTATTAGAGCAGATCCACCATCACTGATTGAATCGGGGACTGGAAATGCAACGCGGAATCTGTAGCACCCTGTGGCATCCGGACTGGTGTGGACACAGTGTCTTCAGTCTTGAAGGACATGACTTTCTGCGAGTCGACGTGAAGTGGCAACTGCCAAAAGCCCTTCATCAAGTCGAAACAGGCAAAACCAAAAGCACCTTGAACTGCTGACGTCACAACTGCCAGGTTTGGCATCGTACCTGCCAAAGGCATGGGCAAACGATTGACTGGACGGTAGTCAATCGTGATACCGAATTTGCCCGAGAACCGCCGGAGGCGCGAGAGCTTCGACGCTGGCCACGGCTGCGTGCTGTCGGCATGAGGGCTGGGACTCAGGATACGCGTGTCGACGGAGGATTGGAAAAGTGCGCGAGAGACGAACGCGGACAAAGACGACGGGAAGAATGCGGGTGACCGGCGGTTTAGACGGTCGAAGTGTCCTGCGAGACCTCCCTGCAGGCGGAAGTACACCCAGGACAGGGGCGGTTGTGGCGAAGTGGGGTTGGAACTTTCCGCGAATCCTCGACGGTGGTAGCAGATAAATAAGTACTGTATTTCGGGTGGTCGGTAGATATACTCCCGTACGATACCGGTATATCTACTCTCTCAATACCTCCCATATGGGATAGGTCAGGTAGGACAGGATATCAAGTATCAGAGGTTAGAGGTCCAGAGTAAACAGAACAATCAGAGCCAAACTTTCCAGCAACCACTCAAGTCCCTCGCCTCCCCCAAGTGTCCTGAGCCCACCGCAGGAGGCCAGGCAAAGCAGGTGAGCGCGGCAGGAAGCGGAAGACTCTCACTAACCCCCGTGCCTAAGCTGAGGGCACGTTACAGTAAACGAAGAACGAGAACGCGTATTATCAAGGGAGTTAACTAGATCTCCTACAACTAACCTGCTTCTGCCTCGTCGAAGTATCCGCGGTAGAAGACCCCAACAGAACGCGTCGCTRAAGACMAGTCCATCGAACGCGTTCACCAAGCAGCAGCAGCAGCGAGYGCTTCCACRGCAAGACCCACGCGTGGATTGTGAAGACSGAACTCCTTTCGCGGTCTGGGTACACAGTGTGAAGTCAAGAGAAGAAGCAAGCAGAACGAGGCACCCCCCTGAGGCAGCCGCGAACCTTGTGACGCGAAGAAGCGCGATTTGAAGACCCGCTTCGTCACAACTGGTGCGTATGCCCGGATCTTCCAGCCAAGACATGGGTGAGACGTTGGAAGAGAAGCCTTCGGCTGTTGCAGTCGTGACACCGGATTTGAGCTCCGCCGGTGTCCTACGAGAAGATGAAGGAGCTCGGGCGCCCGCCACTCGCGAAGTCACGCGTCCACGAAACCGAACAAGGTTTTGCGTCGTCCCCACCCCGCGTGGCTTCGCTGACGTTGGGACCGTCCMGTTTCACGTCCGCACGGAGTTCGGTTGACGCGTATTACCAGTCGACAATCGCGAAGTTCKTCGAAGCGTCCGACATCATGAACGCGATGGGTTTCGCGGTGCCGTCACGACCGCTTGACGTCGTCACGCCACGGCTCGAGCKGACGGATCCACTGGACCTGGCCWGTGAAATCGCGYGGATGCTCCTGACGGCCGGCTTCTCGGCTGGCACAGCCGATTACGCGAAGTTGGCCAACAAAACTCGTAAGGAGATGGCACGTGCTGGGGCGACGGTCCACAAACTGCTGGATAGCTGGGCGACAGCGCGCGGAGACCAGAATGGCTTCGAGAAGCCGCGACCGACACGCCAAAGTCAAATACCAAGCTCGCCATGTTACTGCGTGGACACGCAGGGCGACGTGCGAATAAGGAGCGCGATCCAGACGACACCAGCCCACGCGGTTCGATCTCGAATGTCGCGAAAGAACACTTGGACGACACCAGCCCACGCGGTTCGATCTCGAATGTCGCGAAAGAACACTAGAAGAATCGTTCGACGTCAACGCGATCCTTTTGTCACAACTAGACGAAGTAGCAGATTCTTCATCAAGTCTGATGTCGCGTGAAGAGAGGTCCATTGAATTCCCGGACAACGTCTCAGACATCTTTGACGACGACTGGGGCGCGATAGCAGCTCAAGTCGCGAACACCCGAACGCGTATCGAAGCTTCAGCGGTTACGGAGTTGAAGTCGTTCTCGGGCAAGATTCAGAACGAAGAGAAGGCACGCGAGTGGTTTCGGAAGTTCAAGACCGCTGTGCGACGCGATCAGCTTACGCCGGCAGAAACCGCACTCAGGTTCGCAGATTTGATGTCCGGCCCCGCGCGAAACTGGCACTCGCAGCGTTCGCGGACAACCCGTTCGTCGTGGCCTGAAGTCGCGATTCTCTTCAAACGTCAATACTGCGGCGAGGGTACTTCGCACGCGAACCGGTACTACCATATGAAGCGCGGAGGTGAAGAAGACGCGTTGGACTACTTGTACCGACTCAACGTCGCCGCGATTCGCGCTGGCATCCGCATCATGGACGGATCACCCACGGTGAAGAAGGAACATCTCGACCACTTCCTCGATGCGCTGCAGGACGAAGACTTGTCCCGTTCGCTGCTTCTGCTCCGATTGAAGGATGCGCAAGAAGCCGAGTGGGTTTTGCTCGACATGCGTCGTCGCCAGCAATGACTTGGAGACAAGCCAGCACGTCCTGTCCCACGATCCGGAAACACGAGTGACTTCAAGCCGAAGAAACGCGTACAGATCCTTTTGCCACGCGAAGACTCCGATTCCGCCTCATCGTCGATGGGGGACAGCGAACGCGAGCGAGGCGATTCCAGCGACGACGACTATGCAAACGTGATGGAGACAAAGGTTGGCGACGACCGTCGCGAAGTGAGCTGCTCCCATTGTGGCTCAAAGCGCTATTCCGACCGTCAATGCTGGAAGCGGCTAACGTGCCAACAATGCGGCAAGAGGGGCACCCATCAGACAAGTGTTTCTCGGTCTGCCGTGGCTGCGGCAAGGCCCCGGATCGCGGCGACTGCGCGTTAGAAGCTTTCTTCAACGAGTTCCGCGCTTGGTACAACCCTGCAAAACATGCCGGTCTTATCCCAAAGACCATGGAAACGGCTTTAAACTAGAACGCTCGCTAGCTTGGGGGCTAGAACGCGACGAGCGGGACCCGGTTTGCATATTTGCATTCGTCAAGCGCCAGGCAGACAACGCGGAACCACGCGAAGGGCGCACTCGTAACCGGGATAATACATCGGATTTGCATGACTACACCGCGACCCARAGACATGTGCGGTCAGCGCAATCCGATGCATCGTCCGAGTTTRAGCGACTGCCGATGGTCCAACGCTTGGTCCTGGAACCAGGAGAACGACGCGGGTATTGGAAACACTACGCACCCGCGAAACGCTTCAAACAATCTAAGGTCCACGCGSTGGTAAACAACCGAGRCGCGAAGTTGCTCTTCGACTCTGGTGCGGAGGTCTCTATTCTCGATTCCACATTYGCGCGTGATGCTGGAATTGAGGTCGACMCYTCCCATCGCCTGAAGTGTGTTGGCGTCGGCGACGGCATTTTCCACACCGACGGGAAGGCGCGAGTGAAGATCACCTTGGCGCGCGAGCTTGCGTATGAGTTCGACATCTGGGTTGGGGAACT
This sequence comes from Lagenidium giganteum, assembly GCA_002286825.1. Taxonomy (NCBI): domain Eukaryota; phylum Oomycota; class Peronosporomycetes; order Pythiales; family Pythiaceae; genus Lagenidium; species Lagenidium giganteum. Next base: position 26,464 of record NSDO01000590.1, on the reverse strand, counting down.
TAGCGGTCAGGACGCGATCCTCGGAATGGATTTCATGGTCCCGGCTGGGGTGCGACTCGACATCGCAGATGGATCATTGTGTATGCCAGACGAAGTTCGCGTACGCTTCGAAGACCGACGCCAACTCTTTGAAGACAAGAGACGCGCCTTGGACGTTGGAGAGTGCGTCACCTTGTTCCCAGGAGAGTGGCATGACGTACGCGTGCGGCCGCCGGGCAAACAGAAGCTCTGGATTCGTCGGAGACCCGACTGGGTAACTTCCGTCGTCGAAGGGGCACGCGGCGTGCCAAAGTTTGTGCGCGTGACGGATGTCTCTACGCGAACGGTGTCCTTAGACGCGAAAGACCAGATTGGCATGTGGCTCTCCGATGGTCATGGCCCACGAAAGCCAGGTTTTGTCTCGCAGGGATCCAACCGGAGCAAGGAGTGGCAAACGCTCGCCTACGAAGCAACAACGGACCGCGTGAAGTTGGAACCTGACGTGTCGGGCGAAAACGAACCACTGGTGGAGCGCCCATCCTACGTGCAACCCACCGCCATCCTATGACGCCCGGCCACTCCCCAAGCCAGCGTGGAAGACCGCGAAGACATCGAAGGTGACGAGGTTGGCGACGAGTTCACGGGTCAGGTCCAGGGCAGAAAACGCGATCAACCATCGAGGGAGCGGCCCAACATCGCGAGGATTTTCACCGCTAAGACAGCGGCTGAGTGTCTGCGCGAGACTCCAGACGATGATGACGTGGTCCTTGTCCATGAAGCGACAGACTTGATCGCGGAAGACGTCGACAGCGAGCTGGCCGTGATCCCTGAAGCGGATATGAACGCGACCGAGGTGAAGGCAGAAGACTTGGACGTAGGCGATTCAGACGTCAACAGTCAGTCAAGACGAGATCACAAAGCTGCGCGACATCATCTGGAGGCGGAAACACCTTCTGATTGGAGCGAGTAACGCGCTGCCGCCGCCAGCACGAGGCGTCGTCTGCGACATCGACGTAGGTAGTGCCCGACCGATCGCACAGCGCGTTTGCAGGATTCCGCCGCAGTTCTCCGAACAAGTCTTCCAACTGATCAAAGGTCTTCTGAACGCGAACATCATCGAACCGTCGACCTCGCCGTGGGCTTCGCCGATCGTCATCGTCGTGAAGAAGAACGGTGTGGATATTCGGCTCTGCATCGACTATCGCGCGGTGAACGCCTTGACGCGGCTCATGGTGTACCCGATGCCACTTGTCGACGAAGTACTCGACGACTTGGACGAATTCCTCTGGTTCTGTTTCCTAGACATGGCGAGAGGGTTCTGGGTCATCCGGATGACTGATCGCGCGAAGGCCATCTCCGCGTTCATCACCCCGTTCGGACGTTTCCAGTGGAAGCGGATGCCCTTCGGCTTCAAGAACGCGTCGCCGATTTACCAGCGACTCATCGACAACGCGCTATACGGAATCTAGAAGTTAAATGAGCCGGAGGATCGCGACGACGCGATGCTAAAGCCGGGCGAGGATCTGTTCGCGCACGGAGTCCCTACGGACCCGAAGTCCGTATTGGGGCGTCGGTCATACATCGACGACATCCTGATCGGACGTGGAAGCTGGGACGAACTCTGTGCAGCCGTCGACGCGCTGTTGGATGCGTGTGAGTATTGGGGGCTCTCCATCAGTGTGCCCAAGAGTAGTTGGGGCAAGCAACGCGTCGCCTATGGGTCACATTGTGAGCACGGAAGGTCTTCACGCGAAACCGAAGAACCTGGACCAACTCGCGAATTTGGCATTTCGGACGACACTCAAAGGAATTCAAAGCTTCCTCGGCAGTCTGAACTACTACCACCGCTTCGTTGAAGACTTCGCGGTGTACGCCACCGTCCTGTACGAGCGAAGGAAGAACACTTCGCACTTCAGGTTGACCACCCGCGCTTATCCGGGGCCACCGACGCGTTTGCGAAGCTGAAGGCGAAGCTTGCCGGTGCACCGATCCTGAAGCACTTCGACGTGACAAAAGATGTCGTAATCGTGCTCTACGCGAACGACTGGGCCATAGCGAGTGCTGTAATGCAGGAGTACGATAAGATCCTGATGCCTGTTCGCTTCGTCAGTCGCGTCCTCAAGGACAACGAGCTGGCATACCACGCGGTCGAAAAGGAAGTCCTTGCGTTGCTCCGGACGCTCGGCGTCTGCCAACGCCTTCTCCACGGACGGCGACTTCGGGTGGTCACGCGAACATCCACGCTCGCTTGGCCGATGCGCTCTAAGGGCTTACAGGGGCGTCTGGCACAATGGGCTGTCATCCTCTGCTCATGGACGTTCGAAGTGACGAAGACGGTGGCCGCCGAGGACAACTTGCTGGGACTGTTGGCCGCTAGCTTCACTCCGCGGGCGTTGGTTGACGAGGCACTCACAGCAATCAAGCCGATGAAAACAGCTCGCAGGGTTCCTCCATGCATGCCTGTCCCGTCGTTTGCACCAGGGACCATAGTTTTCGTAGCCAGCTTCGACGGCTCGGCCAAGCCAAAGCGAGCGGGCGGCGCCTGCGCCGCCGTGCTCTGGGAACTACGGACGTGGAGGGTCATCACCGCGGCGTCCCAATACTTCAATGACGCAACCGTGAACGAAGCGGAATACCGCGGGATTGACCTCGCGATATTCTTGGCCACGAAAAATCACGGGCAAGCCCTGATCATCTGCGGAGACTCCAACTTGGTTGTACGACAACTTCTCTGGGAAATGGAGTGCAAGTCACCAGGCCTCCAATTACTCCACGCGTCGGTGTCCAAACGTCTGGTAACCATCCCGCGTTGCCAACTGCTTCACGTCAAACGTGAGTTTAATGCAGCGGCAGACTGGATTGCAGGACGTGCCCTCCAACGCGAGGGGGGCAAAGACATCGTCGCACAAGACGACGTGGAAGGCTTGGTGGCACTCAACCGACTCGGTGAGATCATTCTTGAGAAGGCGGCGGAGGTCCGCGCGGACACAACGACGAGTGAAACTGTCACCACAGAGCCACCGCAAGACCTCGAGTCCGACAGGGGCGATGGCGCCCCAGAACTCCGCGAGAAGTCAATGACGATGGTTGTGGCAACCGTCCAAACGCGACGTCGACGCGCGAACGCAAGCCCGACAAACTTGAGAGTGGAAGAGGACGCGGCCGGCGAAGAAACCGGAGGAGGCGACAACACAGTGACGGAGATCGCCGGCGTCCGGATGGACCGAATTCGCCGCGCACAGGACGAAGAACTTTGGATCGCGAACCTGAAGACATTTCTGCGTGGGGAGTCCGACCGTCTGGAAGAACGCGCTGCAACAAAGTGCGGTCGAATCGCGAACCAATTCAAGCTAGACGAGCTTGAATGGGTTCGCGATTCGACCGCACTTTGTGTGCTGTGGTTCGTGGGAAACGCGCCAACAACACGCAGCGGGGATAGTGACGAATGACTTGCACGGATCGCGAGACCGGCAAGGGACATCCCACAATTCGGGGAGTGTCACCCGGGAATATCGTCGGTACGCGGCCATTTCAGGTCATCGGGATGGACCACATACCGTCTCTACCCGCGTCGCACGCGGGGAACACAGAACTGCTAATCATCGTCGACGCGCACTCAGGCTTCATCATCGCGAAAGCTTCAGCATCGCGTTCAGCACAAAGTGTTGCTGAAGCGTATGAAGAGGCCGTACTCCGACGATTCGGTGCAAGTGAGTACATCCAGCACGACCGCGAACCAGGCTTCATGTCAGACTTCTTCAACCCCATCAATCGGATCTTGGGTCAACGGCAACGTGCGACACTCGCATATCGGCCGCAGACAAACGGACTCGCGGAGAGAAAAGTCCAGACGATCACGCGGGCAATGAAGCTGTACGTCTCTGATGCCGGCCAACGCGATTGGGACGAGTACGCCGAACGATTGGTCTTCGCGCTCAACACCTCTTGGGACAACACGCGACAAGAAACGCCATTCTTCCTGGTCCATGGCGGGGACGCACGTTCAACTCTGGAGTCGACGCTGCCAGTGGGAAACGAAGTAGTGAGAGATCGCGACGCGCGGAGATGGCGATTCAACATTCAGAAGTCGTACCAATTTGCGCGAAGTCATGCGAACGAATTAGTGCAGGCTGCAGTCGAACGTCGGGCGCGCGAAGCTTCCGACCGCGCGACGGCGGAATCAGGAATCGAAGTTGGCTCCCAAGTCTGGCTGTTCTTGGATCGCGTGAAGGAGGGATACGCGAAGAAGTTAGCACACCTGTGGCATGGCCCGTTCAGAGTCGCAGAGGTGCCCAACGCGTATACCTGCCGCCTCGAGCTGGGATCGGACCATCGGTTCTTCACTTTGGTCCACCTCTCGAAGCTACGAGCACGGAAGGATGCCCCATCGCGACCCGCGGAGCGCCTGACGGTGGCCGAGCATACGCGTGTAGACTTCGACGAAGCACTGTTGCCGAAAGATAGCTGGGAGCCTGACGCGGAGCAAGACAACTATGCGGTCGTCGCCGTCAAGGATATGCGCGTGTCCAGACGTACCAGATTCGGTCGACAACGCGTCGAATATCTGGTACTGTGACAAGGCACGTCACACCGCACAAGAGCACAATAGGAAGCGTTGACTTCCACGCAACCACGGGCGGTTGCTCTGTGCCTTAGAGCAAGGTGGTTGCTCCAGCCCTCCGCCGTGAGGGCAAGAAGTTTGCAAAGGATTGCAAATGTAGAAGTGATGTATTACTCCCTTAGAGGAGAGCACCAAAGGGCGCAGGAGTTTCCTAACTGCTCTAGCGACCCTTAAAATATACAGACCCGATTGGTCATTAATAAGCATCTCAGCTCTGATTGGCTGATAACATCAAGGCGGCCTTGCAAACGACACATCTTTAATTGCAAACAATGCAATTCTTGCCATCTTGTGTGTTCAACAACAAATGTCAACAACCCAATTGTGGTGTTCGACAACAAATGTATAGAACACCATTGATCAGATGTGTGTCCACACGAAGAGGAAGAACGCGAACCGTCTACAGATGATGGAAGCCCAGGCAACGGACTTCGCTGAAGAGCTGTAGTCATTGATGACAGCCCCTGCATATTTCACAACTGCATAATACATGTCAAGAAACGCGGAACAAGACAAACAAATGATGCCTCCATCGAAAGGCTGACGGCACCGCGACAAGAACAACCACGATGACCGCCGCATGAACATACCTCCGCCCGCGCGCGCAAAGGCTTCGTCCGCGAACAAGTTTCCTCCGCGCGCCCGATCCCCTCGACCGCGCCCACACGCGGCGGCATCTTCTCACGACTCGATCGGTCAAAGCAGTTACGAGCGACACGTCGGCACGGACGTCACGGCTCGTGTAGACCTGGGATGCCGTGGGTGTGACCCGCGGACTCAGCAGACCCCACGATATCCAGTGTCGAGCGGAAGACGAGAAGCGACCGCGGCAGGCACGCGGCGATGCTACGACATCTTGGGTTAGCGCGTTCCAGGTGATCCCGCGCGATGCTGGAAAGCAGCGCGCGTCGAACAAGCCCGGCGTGCCACATCCAACGTGAGAGAAACGACGCGACTGGCTCTGAGCGCGGGCGTGGGTAAATAACTACCAGGAAGTAACGCGGAAGAGGCGCGGAAGGATGCGAAGACGACCGCTGCGGCTGGGGCGAGCCCAGCAGGCACCTTGCATCCTCGTTGCGACTCGCACTACTGTAGCCTGTACGCGTCCCCTCATGCCGACTGCTGTGTACGCGTTGACTGTGTTGTTGGCGTCAGGTGCCTCCATTGCCACGGTGATCAGCTACGGAGCTCTGGCGCCGTCTTCGCGAAATGACTGGGTCTGCCGGCTGTGCGCTCGTCACCCGCGTGCGGCCATCGCGCTTCAGCCTCACGCGTTGCTACGTCTTCACCACGCGATGCCATACCCCAGAGTCACGCGTTACAGTCGACACCCGCCGTCTCCACGCGTTCCCGGCGCCGCGTGCCGCCTTTGTTTGGTGTACTTCTGCTTTCCGCGTTGTTGCGTATGGATCACGCGATGCCGTGCCTCAGTGTCGCGCGTTGCCCACAGGCTCCAGCGTCACTCGTTGCCGACAGACCCTTCGCGAGGCTCACGACCACGTGGGTACGGCTGCCGTCATCAAAGTGCGCCCTGAAGGGCTGGCATATGGACGCACCACGGGCAGCCGCCGCGCGTCCGGTGCGCCATGTGCTGCTCGGTGCGTCCCTTGTGGTGGGGGGGGGGGCACCCTATCGCTCACACCCGCTGTCGCGCGTGTTTCCAGCGTCTCGTGTGTTTCCAGCGTCGCGAGTGGCGTTGTCGCGCGTCCCCGATATCGCGTGCCGCTGCTGTCCGGTCCCGTGCACCATGTGCTGCTCGGTGCGTGGTGGGGGGCGCCACCCTATCGCTTACACCCGCCGCCTCGCGTGTTTCCCGCTGCCTCGCGTGTTCCCAGCGTCGCGTGTTGTAGCGGTCCCATCATGGTGTCGCCGCCGTTGCGGCGTGACATCGAAATACCCTCGTTGTCCCGCGCGCAGTCATCACGCTCTCCAGCTTCGTCCAGCCTCGCGCGTTGTTGGCACCACACGACGCCGCGCCCGGTGTCACGCGTTGCTCCTGGATCCTCCGCGGTGCTCGCCGCCATGTCATTGCGGTTGCCGCCAGCGACGTGCATGCCGAAGTGCTGGCAAACGGGTACATGAGGGGCGGTCGCTGCGCGTCCCGAGCATCGCGTACTGCTCGGCGGGCCTGCTGCTCCATGTGAGGGATATGCCATCCCGTCGCTCACGTCTGCTGCTCCGCGTGCACTCGGCATCACGTGCCGCTCGCGCCATCATCGTCACGCTCTGTGGTCACCAGTTTTCGGCTGCTACTGTCCCCGTGTGTTGCCATCGTCGTGTAGGCGTGGTGTCGCCACGTACGGCGACTCACGCGCGCCATCAGAAGCCGAAGGAACGCGTGCAAACACCAGCAAGGGATGATATTCGACTGCGCGCTTAATCCGTGTCACTGTCGCAAGGTGGCGTCGCCGAACTGCCGAACGATGACCCAACAAACTTCCGATCTACGCGAGAGAAGACCTCCGGGGCACGCGCAGGATGCTGATGGTCGGCGCCACGATGATACAACCGCGATGGTTCTTGGGTATCCAACTGGATCAACATTGCGGCCAGTAACGCATCGCTGGGGCTAGCCGCACACACAGGGAATCACTCGATCGGATCGCGCGGAGGTACCAGGGCAGACCGGTCCAGCAGGATATCCAAATCGCAGTGTCCGGTCTTCATCAGCGCGAGCGCCTCCTCGATAACCTTGCCCAACGCGTCACGACAAGGTCGGATGCGGGCATCACGCTCCGCAATCAGCTGTGCCCCGGGGAAGTCGCCGCGTCGACGCGAAGGTAATAGGTTTGCTCCCAGAGTGCAAACGCGTGCTGGCGAAGGAAGGCCGACACCTGCGCGTGGTGTTGAAGAAACCTGTCATCACGGATGCTGTACGTGATGGGCGTCGGCGCTGTCGACAACTCGTCCCATGTTCCCGCGGTAGATCATCCGGACAACCACCGATGGGACGAACGGTGGGACGTCGAATCGCGGTTGCGGACGCGAGGGGAACATGTTGGGGGTGGGGAGCAACCACCTACACACCCCGTCCTCGGTCAGCAAACCCAGAGACGACACAGGAAGGCGAAGTGACCAAGGCCGCGGCAACAAGCGGTTAGCACGAGTGGGAACCACGCGTTCGCGAATCGTCGGGTCAGGGCTGGGAGAATGATGAGCGCGCAGGTCGGCAGGAGGAGGTGAGTCTTGGGAATCCAGGCGTCGGTGGGCGCGAGTAGAACTCGAACGGGAACGCGACCGAGAAGACACGCGAGGTTGCAAACGCGAGCGAGGGGGAGAACCGGTCGAGGCGCGTCGCGTCGAATGATGACGACCGGGTGAAGAGCAACGGGACCGCGAACGCGAACGTGTAGTGCCGACGGAGGACTTCGAGCGCTTCGAGGTCGCGTGCGCAGACGTACGCGGAGGGGAGACCGAGCGCGAACGCCGACGCTTACTCGAAGCTGCCGGAGTCGTGGAAGGTGTCACGTCGACGGGCGCCGGCGGCATAGGCGCAGGCGTCCCGGTCATGGTGGCTTGGATCGCGCGTACAGCTGCCTCCACCGCTCGCAATCGCGTCACTTCGGCGTTTGCGGTTTGACGCTCGCCTTCGAGGGAAGCGATACGCGTTGCCGAAGCCTCAAGAGCGTCGCGACCAGCCGTCGTTGTTGCCGCTGCCGCATCCCGCTCAGCGGTGAGAGAGGCGATCTGCTGCGCGTAGTCGGCTACTAGAGCGGCGTTCTGGCATCGCGACCACGAAGCATATCACGCTCCTCCGTCAACGCGTCCGCGGCCTGCTGCTTCGGCTTCAGGGCAGCTCGGAGGTCTTCACACTCCGCGGTGAGAGTCACAGCCGCGAGATGATTTCGCGTGACCTCCTGGTCGGCACGATCCTTCCTCTGCTGAACCGCGTCGGCCTCTTCACGCGCCTCTCGGAGAGCTTGTTGGGCCTTCGCGAGCTGCAACGCGGTGGCCTTCTGGCGTCTGTCAGCCTCATCCCGCGCGGTCTCGAAGAGCTCGCGGCCCACGCACAAGCAGCACCGACCGCGGAACAGCGAACTGGACGCGACATGCTCAAGATGGGATGGACAAACTCTCTGCAGAACAGCGTCGACCAAGACACCATCGCGGTACACGGTCTCAGCATCAGCGCACAACCGACGAATCGCGTCAAGAAATGCACGGCGGCTCGCGGGGGACAGCATCGGGTTGGTTCCGGCGTCGACCGTGGCGGTAAGCGCGGGGGCAGACGGAGGTGCAGGAGCAGCGCGAGCGGCGAACGGGCCTCCGGCTTCGTCGGAGTCAGAAGACAAGTCGATCACTGGTGGAGGGGCTCGCACACCCGAAGCTTCTTAATGGCTGCTGGCGCGATCTGGCTCCGCGGGCTTGGTCTCTTCATCGTCCGCCGCGCGTTTGGCTTCGTCGTTGTCGTCCTCGCGGGCGGCAGCACTGGTGGGAGCAGCGTCGTGGGATGCCTCGGAGGTACTGGCATCGCGTTCACGAGGAGTCCGGTCGGTGCCGGAGCTTGCCCGAGAACCGCCGGAGGCGCGAGAGCTTCGACGCTGGCCACGGCTGCGTGCTGTCGGCATGAGGGCTGGGACTCAGGATACGCGTGTCGACGGAGGATTGGAAAAGTGCGCGAGAGACGAACGCGGACAAAGACGACGGGAAGAATGCGGGTGACCGGCGGTTTAGACGGTCGAAGTGTCCTGCGAGACCTCCCTGCAGGCGGAAGTACACCCAGGACAGGGGCGGTTGTGGCGAAGTGGGGTTGGAACTTTCCGCGAATCCTCGACGGTGGTAGCAGATAAATAAGTACTGTATTTCGGGTGGTCGGTAGATATACTCCCGTACGATACCGGTATATCTACTCTCTCAATACCTCCCATATGGGATAGGTCAGGTAGGACAGGATATCAAGTATCAGAGGTTAGAGGTCCAGAGTAAACAGAACAATCAGAGCCAAACTTTCCAGCAACCACTCAAGTCCCTCGCCTCCCCCAAGTGTCCTGAGCCCACCGCAGGAGGCCAGGCAAAGCAGGTGAGCGCGGCAGGAAGCGGAAGACTCTCACTAACCCCCGTGCCTAAGCTGAGGGCACGTTACAGTAAACGAAGAACGAGAACGCGTATTATCAAGGGAGTTAACTAGATCTCCTACAACTAACCTGCTTCTGCCTCGTCGAAGTATCCGCGGTAGAAGACCCCAACAGAACGCGTCGCTRAAGACMAGTCCATCGAACGCGTTCACCAAGCAGCAGCAGCAGCGAGYGCTTCCACRGCAAGACCCACGCGTGGATTGTGAAGACCGAACTCCTTTCGCGGTCTGGGTACACAGTGTGAAGTCAAGAGAAGAAGCAAGCAGAACGAGGCACCCCCCTGAGGCAGCCGCGAACCTTGTGACGCGAAGAAGCGCGATTTGAAGACCCGCTTCGTCACACACGGGTAGAGCCAGGCAGGCCCAGTGCGACCCATTGTTCTTGCGGATTTGGCCGCATGCCTCCAGCTCCTTCGTGTAGTCGCGAAGGAAAGCGCTCTGCAGCGGCGTGTACCGACGATTGCCGCGGTACGGGAAAGCGCCGTCCTCTATCTTCACTTGCAACGTCTCGACATTGGCTGGTGGATCGGGATGTAGCTGTGGGCACCACACATCTCGATACTCGAAACTCGCCGCCAAGGAACTCGTCGGGAAAGCCATTGCGCGCTGCCTGCACGACCAGATCCTCCAGGAACTTGTCGATATCGTCTTCCACAATGCCTGCAGCAGCTTTAGAAGGCATCGCGTCACCCACTGGGAACTCGTCCACGTTATCATCGAGCAGCTGCGAGCTGGCCAGTTATTCGGTCATCTTGTGCCCATCAATACCCAGCAAATGCATGGCGTCGCTACCCAAGAGCGGTTTCTCGTTGTTGGTGTCTCACACAAGACAAGGGACATCCGGGACACGCACCACACCAGCAATAGTCACCAGCTTGAGATCCAGAGTGACCTCTGCGTCGCATGTCCTAGTGTTGCCGTCGGCCAATATTGCTGTGACCAGCGGTCGGAGCTCACGCACAGTCAGGCTGGCATCGAGAGCCGTCAGCTCATCCACCACAGCGCGTGAGACCATACAACGATCCGCGCCTGTGTCAGCCAAGAACGAAATGTTGACCAGGTCGTTCAGCGTCACAATACCATCACGTGCATTGCCTGGCGGCGACCTAACGCGTACCGCTTTCGCTCGAGCGCCACGAAGGCGCTCCAGAGCAGCCTTCTTCTGGTCTTCTGTTGCCGTGGGGCACTTGCGCAGCCAGTGTGGACCTCCACACACCAGGCACCCATCCTTTGGCGGCGTGTCATTGCCTAGTTTTCTCGATGGAGCGTCGGCACCGCTGCCACCACCAAAATTGTAACGAATGTTACACATTTGGGTTGATCACACATGTGATCAAAGGTGTTCTTTACATTTGTTGTTGGACACCACAATTGGGTTGTTGACATTTGTTGTTGAACACACAAGATGTCAA
>NSDO01000589.1:0-37514 GCA_002286825.1 Lagenidium giganteum | reverse complement strand
GGGCCGCCAAAGAGTCCCATAACAGCAGTATCGGGTCATCCGAGCGCTGGCGAGAACTGAAATGGTGCTCCAAGAACTTGCACGAGATCGCAGATGTCCACCAGCCGGACTTGTTGCCGTAGATTGTTACTCCATGCGCGTGTTGGAGCTCGCCAATGTTCTTCCACAGTCGCTGGCCAAACCCGTGCCGCAAGCGATTGTTTTCCTGTTGAACTTCTGGTTTCTTGGCTGGTGTTGCCCTAAATACGAGGAATGGTGGTACTTGTTGCCAGTTGAATCTGCCATCATCATCGCGGTAATGCGTTCCTTTTCTTTTCCACCGCTGTTGATCCAGACGGTCGTGGCCCCACGAGTGGTAACGGTTGTCTTCGGCAAGATCTCGAACTGTACGGCCGTTTGATCCGCATTCAGGATGGCGGTTGGGTTCAACGTTGCAATGAGCTCACGCATATCTTGAATGAATGCATCACGTATCGCGGCCGCGTCGTCGGGCTTGATTCCACCTTTGCGTGTGCGCTGACGAATTGCCAGTTTGTGTCGGCGCATGAACGCCGCTCGCCAACTTGACGACGCGGCAAAGCTGCCCGCAGGAAGGGCAAAGGGCTTGGCGGCCTCGAGCGCATAGTCTTGGAGCATGCGAGGCGACACAGGGATCCCATCGCGCCGCAACGAGTTGACCCACTGGACGATGGTTTCTTCAACCTCGTGAGGAAGCGTGGTTGCGACACCAACGTTCCGCTGTCGCTTTTGGAGCGAAGTAGCCGCCTTCGCGCACATCGCCGCAATCTCATGCTGGGACGCCCGCCATCGGTAGATCAACCGGCGCAAGTTGGGCAATGCGGTCTCGCTTGCGTCCGGAAAGAAGGCCTCGATTGTGTCCTGCATACTGCCGGAGCGCTCGAGATGCTCGATGACAGCGAGCTTGTGCTTGAAAGTCCATTCGCGCTGTTTGAACTTGATCATCTTGCGGCCGGCTCCCTTCACTTTGCGTCGGCCTCGCCGAGCACACATTGTGTTGTGAGGCCGGTCTGTTGACGACGGTACTTGTGTCACTTAACATCTTTTTACGGTAATAAATTTGATTGGTCAAAATTGGTTCTGACATCTAACATGTGCGTCATTTAACATATATAATACAGTATTGTTATTCGAACACGCGACCTCAATGGGTGTGACGTGACACCGCCACGGCATGCGGAAGCAACACCAAGCAGCCACGCATTAGCTGTGTCCAGCTCACTCTGAGCGACAAAGAAAATGACAGTGACACGGGCAGTGAGATTGAAGGCGACGTTATCAGCGATGTGCCAACGTGGATGTTGGTTGAGCGACGAAGACGTCAAAGACGTGAGCGAAGATGAGGCTAGCAAGGAAACGCTGGTGCTGTACATGTGCCAAGTTGGGTATGAGCATGCTCGACGCGATAACAAGACCGAGATTAACGATAAACTGGTGACGCGATCAACCTGGGCCCAATCTACTGGATCAGAGCCACCAACGACTAGCGTGAACCTATGGTTCGACACAACGAAGGAGGTGCTGCCTGTGAGAGTTTTTCGTGAGGTGAGAGGCTTCGACAAACGCACGGATCAACGCTGCGCGACGACATGAGCGTGGTTTTAAGCGATCGTTCAGCACGACTGCGCTGATCGTTGTGTCGATCGACGATGGCAACGATATCTGGGCTCTGTCACTTCAAGGCCGGGGTGGAAGAGTTTTGGCAACTTAGTTTATCAGCGGGCCCCTGAAGCCATGCGGACAAACGATGGTGAAGCATCCAGAAATTAACGACGACGATGCTGCGGCCGTGGGGTCGCTCCTCACCCACGCACTGCGTTGAAACATACAGACTCCAAGTTGATCTTGCCGATACTGGTACGCTGTGGTCGCTGTTTACTCGACGAGGGGCCGTCAACGTCATTGGGCGAGTTGGGTGGGACAAGTGCATGCTCTCGATCGTGCAAGCTTTGAAGACGGAATGTTCGGATTGGCACACACGAATGAAAATTGCCGAACTGGTCGGGGCTCGATTTGTGGCACCCGCATCTCGCAAGGAGTGGGGCAAGAGTATGTGTGAGCGCGCTCACTCGGCCGCTCCGCAAACCCCTCATCCCTGATCGTCCCGAGTCTCCGCAAGAGTTTGCGACTCTGCTTCACTTCGTGCACGTCTTCGCTCCGAAACATCTCGTAGCTTACATTGATGTTCGCGCTAATGTGGTGACGTGCGTGGCGCCCGGTTCCTGTTGTTCGCATCTACGAGTAGATTTGCACCAGCGGACTTGGTCACAAAACTAACCTCGGAGTTGAAATCAGCCAGATGCGATGAAAAGAACATCACACGGAAGTTCGGCACAGACGGAATAACTCGAGGTTAAGTGCCTCCAGCGCATGAGACGTTTCCACTGGTCCAGAAGAGGTTTTTGATGTCTGTTCTGCCTTTGTGGTTTTCAATTGATTTTTGTCTCAGACTAACCCCTTGCCGCGCGCATTGCTGTGCCACGTAGTTGATGTTTAATCTGGTCGTATCACCAGCTCTTGCGCTTGTTCTTGTGGATGAAAAAAGGGTTGTTGTGGGAATTCGCCGTCGTCATTAGCATCAAATCGAAGTTACATATATCCAGTTGATGCATTTGAGCACACGGCGTTGTTCGAGTCCACATCAGATATCACTGCAATCACACCACTGATCGTATAAGAATGCTCGCTTCACCCTGAATCCTCTTCGAACTTGGATCAACGAGAGCATTGGCTGACAGAATTTTGAAGCTCACTCGCTCAAGCATCACCGTCAGGCATTGGTGTACCGTATTTAACGGTGTTGATGCAACTTTTAGAAGTCATTCCGACTATGCTGGGAAATCGCAATTAAGGCAACATAGTTCTTGACCATTTTTGACAATTCCCACTCTGTCGATAATGTCAAATTTAACATGGCGGGAAACCCAGCCTCATTTGAGCATGCGTCGGCGAGTGCTCACACCCAACAAGCTCCGGGCAATCGCCGTGGCTCGGATTGCAGCAGGAGAGAAGGCCGTCAAGGCTGCGTCGCTCAAGGTGCACAAGGCCACCGTTGGTCGTTGGCTTCGTTGTCCGGCCCTTGCAGAGGCTAAACCCAACAAGACGTTCGTCGGCGAGCGTGGGAGGCGCTCCATCCTCCCAAACCAGGTGGAGCACGAACTGATATCATGGCTGCGCGAAATGCGAACACAGCGCTACCTCGGTGTGTCTGTGCGATGTTTGTTTGTGATGCTAGCCCGACTAGATCAGGGATTCGTCGCCGCGCGATCTTCCGAAGCGACCTTCATGGTGCTGTATCGCTTTATGCGTCGTAATCGCATCACAATACGACGCGTGACGCACAAGGGAACCAAGAAGCGAAGCGACATTGAAAGTGTAGCGGAGCGATTTGGCCACGTCGTTCGTCATTTGATCGAGAACGATCAAGTCATCCCAACGCACCCCAGCTTGCACAAGCCAGATCACGTGTGGAACATCGACCAGACGGCCATTTACATCGATATTAGTGGCCGCACGACCGTCGAGTTTGTCGGTGCGCGCAACGTGGACGTGGTGCAGTCCATGACGACAAACTCCTTTCGCGCATCCGTCTTTTTGTGCGTCTCCGCGTCCGGATTGAAGTTGAAGCCTTTCATAGTGTTTGCAGGATCTGAGTGTGGCAAAGTAAGGCAAGAACTGGTTCGAGAGGCTCGCCACAACCAGCGAGTGGTGTTCGCGACGCAGAAGAATGCATGGTGCGATGAAGGTATCATGCACGAGTGGATCGATGAAGTCTGGGCCCCGAATGTTCAGTCCGCATCCGTACTGCTGCTAGACAGTCTTAAAGTACACAAGATGTCCAGCGTGCGTTCGAAGCTAGAGGAGCTCCAGACCTTTCCCCAGTTTATCCCTCCTGGAGCTACAAGTGTTTYGCAGCCGTTAGATGTGTCAGTGATRCGCGTTTTCAAGATGAAGGTCGAAGATCGGTACATGCAGACGCGCATTTTCGCCAGCAACAACACGCCGATGTCTGCCACTGAACGACGTCAACATATTTCGAGGATTGTTGCCGATGCGTGGGATTCTGTGACGTCCCAGTGCATCATTCGTGGCTTCGTCAAGGCAATGCTGACTCCAATCGGACCCAGAGAGCAAGATGGTCGGTTTGTTGTGACTGTCCCGCCTCCAGATGAGAGTGACATCAACCAGACCATCTCGACGGAGAATGGAGAAGATGACGAAGACGAGCAGGAATTCATAACATCAAGCACGCAGTGTTCTTTGCTCGAAGATATGGTAGAGGCCGTAGTCTAAAATAAAGATGGGACCGCAGTCCCTTACCCGTTCACCCCTATATTCACAAGGTCGTATTTGCTGGGATCCATCCAGCCTTACCCAAGTGACCACTTGTGTGTTGGCCGGCACACAAGCGGAGGTAACCTCCGAGTCTGACAACATCCGACACTGACATCTATTCATGTTTGCATTTTGGCGGGCTTTTGAGAACGCACCAGAGCCCATTCTACTGATTGGTCAATTATAGCCAATCAGAGACAAGATACGGGGTGGGAGGTCTGTCTTGGAAAGGGGTGACACTCTCACTGCAAGTGGATGCATCATTGCGAGTTGCATCAACACCGTGGTTGCATCAACACCGTTAAATACGGTACATAGCTGCGATGTAGACTTTTGCCTCCACGTTGCGGCATTAGTGCACGCACCACACCGACGATCCCTCACAGAATAACGACAATCTTTACGCATCTGCTCGCATTGGTGCGCTTGGTGCTGCTGAGGCGTACACCCAAAGCATCACCACAAATGCACTTGATATTTCGGAACTTGATGGCCGCTCTGATATACTCTCGGAAGTGCAATTGTCACCAGCCTTTGCACCAAACACTCCAGACGGCCGAGGGTCGGCGGATCAATGAGTGTGCGCAAAAACGAATTCAGTACGATAAACTTGAGATGTCGCGGAATTGAAAAATTACTGCCTGGTTCCATGCTCGATGCTTATCGTAGTGTAAGGCAGTAAGGACTGGGCGTGAGCGGCAGTGACTACTGACACCTTCGAACGCATTCAATAGAAAACCAGTTCAAATACTGTGCACCCTGGACGATTGGGTCAAAGACGTTGTAATTGCCGTGATGATCGACATGTTGCGAATTCACCTGATCATCAAAAACAAAACCAGGACACAGACAGAATATCCAATCACATCCAAAACTACGCACCACTCAGTTTTGGTGGACGCCAGCACCTCGGAGGAGAAGCGCCGCAAGCGGTCCAAAAGCCAGCGAATCTATCGCCTGAGGCGCCAGGCGCGGTATGCAAACCTGGAGACGTCCCCTCGGACGTCTGAAGGCGCCTCGGATGCCACACCAACGCCATCGGCTGGGCTTTTGCGCCGTTCGGTGCGCTCGGCACCGTATGCACGCCGTTCCTTGCATCGAGAGCACGCGACGGACTTCTGTTTAGACTAAAGCCAGGAGTTCGAGGCCGTTGTGGGCATGAAAACAGGTTTTTTTGCGAATTTTAGCGCTGCAGGCATGATGACTACCATTTGGACTTTGTACACCATGGTCGGAGATTATAGCTCGATACGTCATTCTGCGAAATTTCAAGTCTTGAATCGATGTAATTTTGAAATACAACCGACCGAAGTTGTCATGTTGGTGTTGGTAAATACCGTGAATTCCAGAGAGGAAACAGGGGAAATCCTGTCAATGTTGATAACTCGTCAATTGCGATGATTAGTTATTGGAGGAATGTGTGACAGTGGGGTCGGTGAACGATGTGGTGGAAACTACTCAGTCGCCACTTGGGTGCGCAGTCTCGCCAAAGGCAAGCCGGTGTCGTTGCGGCCTCAACTGCGATAAAGTTGTGTTGGTGACAACAACAGTCAAACTGCTTGGGTGGTCTACTGCATCAGAATCTTTGCCAAGATCCCATCCGATGACGTCTACAACCTTGGTCTCATCATCGCTAGAAATCCACCGAGAAGGTCAACGCACCGACTGGCACGGTGATGTGTGACGACGAGATCGCACCTTCGATCGTCAACGACAGCCGCCAGCAGCTCCGATGACAACGTTTGCCAAGTGAATCACAGTCCAGATATGCGTCGTCCATGTCCCAGCGAGGCACTAGTGGGGCGCGTGCTCGAACTTGTGTTCTCTCAGATGGACACAAATCTGTTGATCGCACCAGGTTGCATCGCCATACCTCGCAATTTGACAAGGCTGCGAGTGGTTTCCATTTTGCGCCACCGAGACACCAGATCACCGTTGTCGCCCAACGTGGTGGCGTGGTGCGTGCCGCTGACCAAATCGCGTTGTCCCACCTGTAGCAGCACACAACATGAGCTTCACACGCATCCACAGATGTTTGTGCGAAATGGCTCTAAAAGACAGTCTGACTTTGCCTCCATGAGATGGATGAGTCTGCAATCGTTGTGACATGGCTGCCCTTCGAGAATGTGGCGTTGTTGTTGCAGCCGCTACAATACCTCAGCGTGAGGACGTAGTAGTAGTAGTAGAGTGTATTGCGCCGGCGTTACCTTACGCATATAACTATTGCATGAAGATCCCGCTATCCGGGTGGAACCACGGGATTGGTCCCAGCGGCTTGACGCCCGATAGGGCGTCCAGCCGACTGGGTCTGCGTGTGCCTTGCTGCTTGCCAGGCGTTGACGTCATGCTCGAGATGCTCGAGAATGTGTTGTTGGTTCCGGTGAGGCGGCCCTAGACTTGATTGCTTGGAGTCCAGTGCATGRTTGACTGCCGCATCTGCCGTCTTGTTGTATGCTCGGTAGTGATGTGTCCATGKGATGCAGTGKAWGGTGGAAACAGATTTCCGCGTTCTCTCGTAGGCCGACTTGAGGTGGGGCTGGATAGGGGCTCGGAGTAGTGCATGCTGACTGATAATCATGTGACTGTCTCCAACGACGTGGTCAGCGTGAGGACGTGGCTAGCACTCACCATGCAGCGAGAGAAGTCGCCAGACTCGCGCCGCTGCACTCCACGGCGTGGTATCACACATCGGCGGCTTGGGGTGGGCAGCGACAAGTCAGATTTGCTCAAGTCCACGCTCAGTCAGCTCAAGCAATCTCTTGCTCATTTGCAAATCGACTTCGCCTGCTCACCACCTTCCAACTCTGCTCTTCCCCGCCTCCAGGATGGTCCAAGCCTCCAAAGCTTTGCTGTTCACTGTTGTTGCTGCGACGTGTACTTTCGCAGTGGCTGAAAACGAAGACATTGCCGACCACTGGGCTTCCAGCGTGCGTGTAATCCAACAGATCCCAGTGGACACGCCGCCCCTCAGCGATGCCATGACGGTGTCACCTTCCCCGAAAACCTCAATCAACTCGCCTTCGCCTCTGGATTCACACGCTCAAGGCGTTGCTCCGATGCCTCCGTCACCAACTTCAGCTCGGACGGCGTTTGTTTCAATTCGTGCGCGCTTAGCGACTGCAAACTCGCAAGCTCCAACCGATGTTCCGAGGGGCCCATCTTTGTTTATCGATTCCACCGATGTCTCAACGACTCCGCCGTCGACGACTGCTCCAACGAAAGGGCTTGGCTGGCACCACACTCGCGAGCTACGACACTCATTCTAACTCTGCTCAAGCTCGATCTGAGACCCCAACCGCGCGACAGTCGATTTGGGCTTTTGCTGTGGCGCCATCGCTGTCGCTGTGCTCACTGCTCCAATCGACACGCAAGACCCAACCCAACGATTGCTCCGCTTGCTTCGCCGCCTTAAATGCTTTCAACCATCGCGGCACGGGAAGGCAGCAAGCCATTTCGATACAACACAGCCCGTAGTAAAGACTCCAGTCGTGAACCACAAGCAATTCTAACTGCGAATGGCCCATACAGTACTCACCCTCTTGTTCTGTCCGCTGGTACCGACACCGTTGTGCACACGCTCACGCAATGGCATTGAGCCGTAATTCTACCGGGTAACATTGATTTCGGGATTCATTCCGCGAAATGAGTTCTGGAGGCAGACAGAATTTATATGAAGCAACGTGCCCAGTCGACGCATTGATTCATCTGTGACGAGTCGAGTTGCTACGCCTTATCATCAAGGCAGCCAAGCGCACAGCATGGTGTGATGGTATATGTACGGCAAAGCCTTTCTCATTGTCCAGACAGATCGACTGAACAGGCAGCTGGAGGATGAGTGCTCTTGTCACAGCGACACCAAACCACGACCGCACAACGTTGCTCGGAGCCAGCTGGACATTTTGCATAAAATGAGGGTGGACATCGTCCGCACAGCTGCCCCCTACACAACGTCACTTCACACGAGCGAACATGACACTGAATGACTGATGGCACTACGGAACGACCACACAAGCCACAGCAATGTTAAAAGCGCTTCAGCGCAGCGACGGTGGAGTGCATGCCGAAATCATGCAAAGTCCCGATGGCGGTGGTCAACCTGGTCAAAAAATTTCGGGTGCGGGCCAACGCTGTCGTTCGGAGACTGGCAAAAGGCTTTGAGAAATGTATGGAGCGCAATGGCTCAATTGGTGCAAATCGAGCGTCGGTGATCTATGTTGCAACCGACATTGGGGGGGGGGGGGGGCTCGATTGACGAATACAGCGGCTCAGCGCGATGCCGTGCAAGGCAGAATATAAGTTCTGCAGCGCGACGTAGCGAATTCCTCAAGAACTTGAAGCGGGCGCGTGAAATCGATGCCTTGTGTGCGCTTGATGGCAGTAAGCGACTTCAGGTGACAGCAGCCCGTGCGATGGTCAAAGCTCGTGTCAGCCCACGGATGCTTTGTGACGATACTGTGAAGCAGCGTCCAAGCTCGCGCAGTTGGTGCGAATATGTAATGGTGGGCTTAGGAAGTCGATATTATCGCTGTCTTCAATGCCATCCTCTTCGGTGGACCGATCGCTGACGTCTTCTTTACTGTCCATATGATGCTGCTTCCACCATCACTTTGAGCGGCAACTTTGTGGCCCAAGCAGCCATCTATACGGACGAATTGCCCAGTCAGAATGTACCCGGTGTCGGAGTTGTCAAATTGCCGCTGCAAGACGCCCAAGGGCGTGCTCTTACCACAGAATGCTCACAGGCGCCGTTTGCTAGAGGTGCTGATACACTCATCGACTGTGGTGTGTCTTGCGAACTGTGGTGTTCGCAAGACGTGGCAGCTCAACCCGAATCAAGTCTCACTGAACAGCCATCCATTCTGACTTCTCTGTTGTCTCCAATAGAACGCCCACTCCTCGCAGCGTTAGCCGCAAACATACTTCATACTAAATACTTCAACGCCCTTAGAGTTCGCCTTCGTCATGACCGTGGAACGTGATCGCCATCCATCATCAAATTGTTCAGTGCCAAACCCAAACGGAAACCAGAAGTCACTTCGCAGTTCGCGAAAGCACGCACACTTCACGGCGTCCACGTCCATCATCAAAAATCTGCTTCCCGCTGCGGTGTCGCGTGCTTATATTTATGCAGATCACCACATGATTCCAGCAGCTTTGAAGTACGAATTATTTGCATTTCTGTCGAGCAGTTGGAACGTAGAGCCATTCCGTTTATGTGCATGCAACGACACATAGTTATACAAAGGCGACGTCGGTGCTTCTGGGCACATAAGTAAGTTCTGCGAAGTGAAGGCGCTTGAAACCGCTCACATAGAGAACGTTCTCCTGATTCTTCGTTTCCACAGGCCAGACGACGATCGTCAGTGGCACTGCCTCCTTGAATCGTCTTGACCAATGAGCTACAACGCGGCTGAGAGCGATTATATACACGTCTTTGCTGCGAATGAGAAAGTTGCCGCACAACACAAACCCACACGCGTTAACAGCGTCCAACGGCACAATCCTCCGCGCCTTTCTTCTCGTTAACCCAAATCGGCGGACACTTTTCGCGCCGATGGTGTCGCAACAATGCTGGATGAACGTGTTGGTTAGCGACGATGATGATTGCGACGGCGCGCGTTTTCGGAGGAGTTTCAGCGATGCCGTCGCCAACATGCCTGTCACCATATAGGACGCGATGGACGTCGCAACGCGCGCAGGCCACACAAGCGTATCAATCGAGCAGGTCGCGATTGCAACATAAGCGCACGAATCCCCGAACTGGAGCTTGTACGACCCAAGCATGAACGGCCCAATGATTGCGATGATTCCGACAAAAAACCCGGCGAGAAATCCTCGCAGCTGGATCTCCATCAGCGATAACGCCGTCACATTTTCGTGGACACTTGACGCACAAAATACGCCGATCAGCGGATACGACATCGCGTACACGATGGAGCGTGTCATGTGGACTGGATCTAAGTGTGCGACATTGGTCCGAACGACAAAGTTGTAGTACGACCGCGTGAAGAACGTGTCGATGACCAACTCAATCACCGCGACGGCCGTGGAGGACAAGCGTGCAAGCATGGCCGTGCAGTTACCGATCTTAGCGGCGGCGTTGCCAACGTACAGAGTCACGAGCCCGAACATCACCTGGAGCAGACCGACTGGCGCCAAGCGCAAGAGCCCCACTGTCACGGTGGTCGCTTGCGTGCGCGTCAACGCCCCGTCGGGCGTGCTCGTGTCAGCATGGAACACCATGTCGATGTTGCTCGTCGATCCGACTGTCATGAGAGACCCGCGAATGAGCCCGTACTCATATCCGAGCGACTTGCTGTGCGCAAACATCGCGATGCGCTGTCCAGAGTTGCATCTGAGCACCCGGAACCCACCGGGAAAGAGCGCCGAGTATGCGATCTCCATGCTACGGCCGCGAAGATTGCATACATCGACCACTTGCTTGTCGACATCAATACAGTCGTCGACAATGCCGTACTGGCATATTGAGGACGACATATTAAACGGCGCTGAGCCCGAAATGTCGGTTGACGTGGTCTCGCTCGTGTGCCAGACCACGATCGTACTTGTGCCTGGTGTCGTCGGGTGAGWTRACTGGATCGTTGCAGTAGCGAAAGCATCGGCGACGAGTTCTGTGGTGATCACGGCCACGCGGTGTCCATTGACATCATGACACAGACCATAAGGCCATGATGTACCGTAACTCATGGTGCAGACCGTTCCGACGCACTGGTCGCCCATGCAGGCGCTTTTGTTGAGATCGTTTACTACAACGGTATGTTGCACGGCGTAACCAGCCGATGCCAAACGAGCGAGGAGCTTGTCGAGCTCGATCGTAAATGCTGTTCGCGCCATTTGCTTGCCGACAATTGTGGTCGCTGGACCGAAGACGACGTTGTCTTTGTAATACCCAAAAGCCGATAGCAATGCCATGACGACGACAAGCATCATTCCAGCTAAAGGTAGTAGCGACCGCAAAGAGGCAACGACTTTGCCGAAGCATGACTGGTGCGTAGGACGCCTTGGAACTCCACAAGTCGTCAAGGTTGGCGACGCAGCCTTGGCAACGGTAGCTTCAAGCGGAATCGGCGTGACGATGCCGGCATTGAGCAGCGCTTTTGCCATGCTTGACGATATGCTAGCGGTAGATTGACCACAGAATTGCTTCCGATTCCTCCCCCGACAGTCAAATGTGCCAACCTACTCCACGAGGCGCACGTTCCTGAGCCAATGCCGAAATTGGCTCAGGATCGCCATGCTCAGGAACGCCAATGCCGAAATTGGCGTCACCCGAGCAAGAGATCGGGCTCGCTCGAAAGTGCAGGGATACCATTGCTGGTGGGAAGCAAGTTGAGCTTCCGCGGTCAACGTATTGATCTATTGATACTGTGGGGGGGGGGGGGGGGGGGGGGGGGGGGGGGGGTGAAGCAAAATGGGACACGTTGAGGAGAAGGGATTACAGATCGAGCATCAGACATCCCCAGACCACAGGACGGTACAACGTGCGTTGGTCTGCAGCGCTTCGCGGTGACCACATCAGTGGACATGAAAGTTAAATGCTCGTCGCTGCGGTTTGCTGCTGTTCGTTGTCACTTGACCGAGCAGTCTCCAAAAGCACTGCGTTTCGGCAAACATCTTGTCAAAAAACGAGAACTGCTACCGTCGCGGCGTGGCGGGAAATGCGCTCGAGAGGAACTGGACTAGCGTTTACTCAGCGATGAAGTAGCCCACGCCATCGACCAACGTCGGGCGGGATATTTGCACGCATGATGGAATGATAATCGAAGGTTGCTGACCGCCCAGGACAACGCCTGGAGGTATGGACGTTGGCAAGTGAGGACTGAGCAGCTGGGCCATCGATGCCACTGATCAAGTGGGGTGAGGTTCTAGCGAAAGAACTCATGTTGATCAAATAAGGCAGTTGTACCCGATAGGACGGAGCTTCATTCACCAACAGAAAGTGTTGATGTGATTGACCAGTCCATCACTCGCGACGAAGCGACGAAGCGTCAAGAGACACAATTGCTGGACCTGCAGTTTTCCTCCGTCGTCAGTCAGTGTTGCTTTTTCCAACAGAAACCAAGACAATGGACGCACCCAGTGAGCTCAAGCGAGTGCGCGATGATGATTGCACCGACGTGTGCAAGCGCCTCTGTGGAGGCAGCAGCGTGGGCGGCGACGATCAAGTCAAGTCGAAGGGCGCTGACTCCGATTCTGAGAGCAGTGTTGCTGACGACATCGACGCCGCCGATGCATCAGATGACGACGATGAAGACGATGAAGAGGATGAGGATGGCAGTAAACCCAGCATCACGTATTCGTGGCAGCTACGCAAACTTGGAGACTGCTTCCAAGTGGCATCGCGCACTGGCAGCTTTTTCTCTCAATCGTGTATTGGTGCCGACGTGGCACCGATTTTGAACGTGCCTGGTGTCGGAGACATCAGACTGCCCCTGCAAGACGACCAAGCACGTGCTCTTATCGCCCAGTGTTCACAGGCACCGTATGGAAAGGGAGCTGACACGATCGTCGACACCAAAGTTCGGAAGACATGGCAGCTCAACCCCGATGCCTTCCAGCTGCAGAACGATGAAGAATGGACGACTGTGGTCAAAGATATCGTCAAGGACTGCCGAAATGCGTTGGGCGTGATGTCGAATGTCGATGCCAAGCTGTACAAGTTGCTGCTGTACGATGTGGGGGGCAAGTTCACGGCTCACCGCGATAGCGAGAAGGAGAACGGGATGTTTGCGACGCTAGTGATTGTGTTGCCATGCGAGTTTGCCGGTGGCGAATTGGTGGTGCGCCATCACGGCCAGGAGCAGGTGTTTGATGCCGGTGCGATGGATGTTGACGCCATCAAGTACGCGTGCTTCTTTGCGGATTGTGAGCACGAGGTGCGTGTCGTGACGTCGGGTTTCCGATTGTGCTTGACGTACAACTTGGTGGTGAGTGTCGAGCACGTGCCACGTCCACTCAGCAAGCAGCGTGCGACGAAGGTGGCGCTCAAAGCGTTGAATGCGCTGTTTGAGTCGAATGCAACCAAGGGCCATCGTCCTGGTCAATCGTTTGACTTTGAGATGATGTTTGAAGACCGCCGCCCGCCTTTTCGTCAACAACTTGCATATGTGCTGGAGCACAAGTACACGGAAGACGGCTTGTCGTTCCGCTATCTCAAGGGCGCTGATCGCAACGTTGCCGATCTGTTGACCAATATGTGTACAGCAAGCAATGGAGCTTTGGTGCTGTACATGTGCCAGGTTATCTACGAGCATGCTCATTACGAAGACTATGGTGACGAGAATAAGGAGAGATTGGTCTCGCAATCCCTCTGGGTTCGCCCAGGTGGACAAACCATCACCAGCAAAACGAAGCTGTGGTTCGACACTGCGACGGAGGTACTGCCGGTGGCTGTGTTTCGTGATGTCGAGGAGTACGACAAGCAAGAATCCGAAGCTCACTTGGGCAACGAAGGCAAACCTTCCAAAGGATGGTACTACACGACGGCATTAGTAGTGCTGTCGAAAGAAGTGGATATGGAAGTTCAAGCCTCATCTATGCCGTTCGGGGCAGCGGTGACTCAGTTTGCGAAGCTCGTGGATGAGCAGTCGCCACACGCACTTCGTTTCGGCCAAAGCGTTGTTGGCAATGAGGATTCTGAGGAAAAAGAGGCTGCGTACGTCAAGGACAATATTGATGATGCGGTGGCTGTCGGCACGTTTTTGAAGAAAGCGCTGGAGTTGAAGGAAGGCGCGAACAAGCTGATCTTGCCACTGCTTGTGAAGGTGCACAAGTGTGGACTGAACGATGACGCTGTGCACGTGATCGAGCAAGTTGGGTGGGACACGTGCATGCCCTCGATTATTCAAGCACTCAAACAAACTGAATCATGGCAGAAATGTATGTTGATTGCCGAGCTCATCGCGAAGCAACTTTGCGAGCCTGCCATGCGCACGAAGTGGGGCAGCGCTGTGTTGACTGCAGTGACGCACCAGAGGTACAGAGTCGATCCACATCGAAAGTCACTAGATCCGTCATATCCAGAAACACCGGAAGAGTTTGACGCGTTGCTCAATCTCGCTGCAATCCTAGCACCGGAGGAGCTGGAGAATTGTGCTGACGTGGACGCGAACGTGGTGTCATGCATGGTCCCCGGGTTCTTATTGTGGGCGAAGGCCACGAACCGTGCGCCAAGAGAGCTCGTGACTAGGCTCAAGTCGAAGCTCGATAGCGCGAAGTATCTGCAGAAGAAGAAGGATCGCAAATGGGAATACCAGTACACGAACCTTCAGCGTGCGCTAGACGCGTTGCCCAGCACCGCTTGAGACGATTGGTTCATTCAGTGATATGAAGCTCAAGATGTTCTATCCATTTTCCTCGCGGAATTGTGCGTGATGTTAGCGATGTACGCAATGCTGTAACGTTGTCGAGCGGTACTGTCGTTCTGGTGTGCAATCTAGCGGTTGATGCGCAGGGAAATCACATCTCCATTGATAGGTCACGAACGACGTTGAGTGACATCAACTGGAAGCCGCGCTTTGCCGCAATACGAAAGATGGAGATTGACCAGTTGAACCAAACTGGAAGATGAAAGTCAAAAGCACAGATTTCTTCGAGATAGCGACACTCTATAACACTGCGGCCAAGTCCACGAAGTGTCAAGGTGATTGCGACAGCAATGGACCTGCTTACCGCCGCCCATGCCTTCACGCAAAGGTAACGTGGATGCTTCTGGGCGTGTAATAGAGATCTGCAAAGTGAAGGCGCTTCGATCCGCTCACGTACAGGATGTTGGCGTTGCCGTCCTTCGTCTCCACAGGCCAGACAACGATCGTCAGTGGCACTGCCTCTTTGAGTCGGCGTGGCCAAAAAGCTGCAATGCAAGTGAACGCGAAAACATACGCATCTTTGCTACGGACGAGGAAATCGCCGCTCAAGACGAACCCACACGCGTTGACAGCATCTAAGGGCACAACGTTAAGCATCCCTCTTTTCTTCAGTCCAAACCGGCGGACGCTCTTCGCGCTGACTGAGTCGCAGCAGTGCTTGATGAACGTATTAGCGGATAACGCGGATGATTGTGCGGATGGAGGCCTGCGGACGACTTTGACGGACGCCGTCACCAACATGCCTGTCACCATATAGGACGCGATTGACGTCGCAACGCGTGCAGGCCACACAAGCGTGTCTATCGCACAGGTGTCGGGGAATGCGCACTGGACGCTGTATGGGCCAAGTAGGAATGGCTCGATGATTGCGAGCACACCAATGAGTAAACCAGCCCGGAACCCACGCAGTTGGATTTCCGTGAGTGATAACGCCGTCACATTTTCGTGGACACTTGACGCACAAAATACGCCGATCAGCGGATACGACATCGCGTACACGATGGAGCGTGCCATGTGGACTGGATCTAAGTGTGCGACATTGGTCCGAACGACAAAGTTGTAGTACGACCGCGTGAAGAACGTGTCGATGACCAACTCAGTCGCCGCGACGGCCGTGGAGGACAAGCGTGCAAGCATGGCCGTGCAGTTACCGATCTTGGCAGCGCCATTGCCAACGTACAGAGTCACGAGCACGAACATCACCTGGAGCAGACCGACTGGCGCCAAGCGCAAGAGCCCCACTGTCACGGTGGTCGCTTGCGTGCGCGTCAACGCCCCGTCGGGCGTGCTCGTGTCAGCATGGAACACCATGTCGATGTTGCTCGTCGATCCGACTGTCATGAGAGACCCGCGAATGAGCCCGTACTCATATCCGAGCGACTTGCTGTGCGCAAACATCGCGATGCGCTGTCCAGAGTTGCATCTGAGCACCCGGAACCCACCGGGAAAGAGCGCCGAGTATGCGATCTCCATGCTACGGCCGCGAAGATTGCATACATCGACCACTTGCTTGTCGACATCAATACAGTCGTCGACAATGCCGTACTGGCATATTGAGGACGACATATTAAACGGCGCTGAGCCCGAAATGTCGGTTGACGTGGTCTCGCTCGTGTGCCAGACCACGATCGTACTTGTGCCTGGTGTCGTCGGGTGAGWTRACTGGATCGTTGCAGTAGCGAAAGCATCGGCGACGAGTTCTGTGGTGATCACGGCCACGCGGTGTCCATTGACATCATGACACAGACCATAAGGCCATGATGTACCGTAACTCATGGTGCAGACCGTTCCGACGCACTGGTCGCCCATGCAGGCGCTTTTGTTGAGATCGCGTACTTCAAGGGCGTGCTGAAGCATATAGCCTGGCGATGACAGACGTGCGAGGAGCTTGTCGAGCTCGATCGTAAATGCTGGGCATGCTATCTGCTCGTCTGTAATGGTCGTTGCGGGGACAAACACAGCAGTGTCGTTGACGTACCCGAACGCCGACAACAGCGCCATGACGACGACCATCGCCATACCAGCTATGGGTAGAGACGACCGCGATTCGGCAGCGACGTAGCCGATGCATGAGTGCTGCCTCACCCGCCTTGGGCCGCCAACTTGAACGCCCGCACCTTCAAATGGAATCGGGTGAACAGCGACACTCAATCCGCGTGGAGGCCCAGCATTGAGCTGAGGTCTGGGCATGACAGACGATGTGATGGTGACACTTGGACCGCACAATTGCTGCTTGCTTCGCCTGGATTGCTCGCTCCCAACTGCACACCAATTTTGGACTAGTCACGGGCACTGCCCCCCCCCCCCCCCATTTGGTGCCGCCAGCTGGAGACTTGAATGAGGCCAAAAGGGACGCGGCCGGTGGCCAAGCTAACTGCAATGAACTGACTTGCTGGAAGTGATAGCGGCGTGACCGCGTTACACCGATCGATCGACCAGCCAGCAATCAGCGGTGGTGGCCCGCGCCCTACTCTGTGGGCTCTGAGACCGTGGACACCCCTAGTGACATGACGCAAATGCGTGATGCCCATGCGACCGAAGCGAGAAAGCGACATCGTCGAGACTGGCAGCCAAGTCGAGACCAAATGCGCTAACGCGGAAAGTGAGACAGTTCTAGAAGTGCGATTGGGACGAAGAAGACATCTCCACGGACCAAAAGGTTTGCGATGTCAAGAAGCCCCCACAGCAAGTATTCGTCCCAGGTGCGCGAACTTGGACACTGCCTAACGATGGCATCGCGCACAGGTAGCTTCAGCACACAAGGAGTCACCAGCGACGAATGCCGCGTCTAAACTTGACAGGCGTTGGACGCATTCAATTGCCACTGCAAGACGCCCTAGTGGCGCAATGTTCGTTCAAGGCAATCCGTGATAGCGAGGAAGAAAACGGATTGTTTGCCACGCTCGTCATCGTCTAACCCTGCTCCTCCTCAGGTTGTGAGCTGGTTGTACGACACGATGGCGACGAGCAGGTATTTGATGCCGGTGCAATTGAATGTGAATGCCGTCAAGTACGCGTGCATTTTTTCAGATTGTGAGCACAAGGTGCACGCGGTGATATCGGGATTCGATTGTGACCGACATACAGCCTCGTGGTGAGTGGTTGGCTCGTGCCACAGCCACCAATAACCACGCAACGTGTGACAATGGTGATCCTGAAGGCATGGACGAAGCTGCTCGAATCAAATGCAGCGGCTAAAGCCTCCGAAGATTGCAAACGTACATCTGCTCAGTCTTTCCGCCCGCAACTTGCGTATAGGTGTCGACCGTCAAGTGACAGATCTATTGGATGTGCAGTGCATGAAAGGCGAATCTTTGTTGTACAAGTGTCACGTGGATTACGAGCATGCACGGTCTGAAGAGCATGGGGCCTTGACTGTGGTATCTCTATCCGCGTGGAGTTGGCATTAGTGGCGATACAATCGCGAGTAGAAAGACTTCATGGTCTTACTTAGCGTCGGAGGCGATGCCTGTGGGAGCTTTCCGAAATGTGACCAATTACGACGAGGACGGCGCTGAATCCTATCTGGGCAGCGAACGTCAGCCTGCACGGGGACTCTACCGCACGACGGCGTTGATGTTGTTGGGCAGGACATTGGTGATGAGTGTTCGGGCGTTATCGCTAGCACATGCTGCTTCTGTTGCTGAATTTTTGAGGTAGGGTCCGGCAGATCTTGTGGAAATGTTGTGAAGCTGTATCGTGCATTGACTGATGAGAGTTCGGTGAAGAGCTAATAACCCCTGCTCCGTTGCCCCAGGGTGTGATGAAGTACAGGAAGAATTTATTGGAAAAACTTGCCACTCGATGATTCCACCGTCTTGTCCTAATCGGAACACACTGCTACGGTCAGCACGCTCTTGAGAAACGTTCGATAGGCATCAATCACCATCCCCACATTTCCTCAATTTGGAAGGCATCCGCCCCAGCATCGTGAATTTTATCGATCCCTTGCACGATGGACGCAGTAAAGGAACTGAAGCGATCGTTTGGAGCAGATTGCTCAGCGCAGGCGACAATGGATGGAAACAAGCGCCTGTGTTCAGTCAGATACCGAAGCGCACGGAAACGAAGCTAGATCTACACCGGTTGAAGGCGAAACCAAAACGTCCACCAGTAGTAAGAACGAAGAAAGCAGCAGCGACAATTACTTGTCGGATGAGGATGATGCAGACGACAAAAACAAACGCACGCTTAAATATTCGCGACGACTACGGAACCTTGATCGATCCATGGCAATGGCCGCGCGAGTCGGAAGCTTTCTCGCACAAGCGTGCATCAGCGCAGACGTAGTGCCTGGTCTGCATGTCCCTGCTATCGGCGATGTCATGCTTCCTCTGGAAGACACTCAGGCGCAGGTACTCGTCGCGCAATGCTCGCAGGTTCCATTCGGGAAGGGTGTCGACACGATTGTGGATACGAAAGTTCGCAAGACATGGCAGCTCAATCCCTAAGCTTCAAGTTGAAGAACAAGAATAAATGGACAAGCGTGGTCAAGCGCATCGTCGACGACTGCCGCCGAACTCTTGGAGTTCAGTCCAAGGTACACGCCAAGCTCTACCAGCTGCTACTCTATGACGTGGGTGGACAGTTCACTGCTCACCGTGACAGCGAAAAGGAAAAAGGCATGCTTGCCACGCTCGTCATCGTGCTTCCGTGCAAGTTCACAGGAGGTGAGCTGGCAGTGCGACATTGTGGTGAAGAGCAAGTGTTTGATGCCGGTACCAATGGACGTGAACGCAATCAAGTACGCCTGCTTCTTCGCCGACTGTGAGCACGAGGTACGCGCGGTGACATCGGGATTTCGATTGTGTTTGACGTACAACTTGATGGTGAATGGTGACCACGTGCCTCGCCCACTTAACCATCGTCGTGTCAAGAAGGCAACGCTGAAGGCGTCGACCAAGCTGTTCAAGAACAATGCAGCCATGGACCATCCGAAGCATGGCAAGCACAGCTACTTGTTTCGCGAGGTTCCGACAGCAACTAGCACATGTGCTATACCACCAGTACACGGAAGACAGCTTATCGTTCCGCTATCTCAAGAGCACCGACCAAAAAGTGGCAGATCTTTTGATCGACGTGTGTACTGCGAGCAAAGCAGGTGCTGTACATGTGTCAAGTGGAGCACCAGTGCGTTCAAACCAGTGGCTATAGCTCGACCATAGGGTGGTGACGCGCCCGCTTGGGGCTCAACCAGATGGAGATGTCTTCCAATGCGGTGTGACGCTGTGGTTGGACACTTTGACGGAGGTGCTACCTCCTGGCTTTTTCGATGAGTTTGAGGACTACGACAAGAACGAGATGGAAGCCGACGTGGGCAATGAAGGTCGACCTGCACAAGCATGGTATTACATGACGGCGCTGGTGGTGCTATCCAAGGCCGTGGATATGGAAGTTCGCGCATCGTCACTGCCATTCGCATGTGCGGTGAGTCAGTTTGTCAATCTCGTCGACCAACAGTCTCCATACGCCATGTGTTGTGGTGAAGCCATTGCAAAGCGGACGACAAATGAAGTCGCAGCCGTCGGTACATTTTCGACGAAAGCTCTGCAATTGAAGGAAGGAAGTGAAAAGATCGTTGTACCGATGCTTGTGAACGTGGCCGAGTGTGGGTTCAACGACGAAGCTGTGAACGTAATTGATTGAAAATTCGATCCTCAAGTCTCTCAACGGCACATGGCGGGTGCGCATGTCAATTGCCAAGGCGGTTGCAGGCCGGATGCGCGAGTCAGCAATGCGCACGGAATGGGGCCGCAAGGTTCACCAGAAGAGTTTTGTTCTCTGTTGGACATTGCATCCACGTTAGTACCAGACGAGCTCCACCGTTGTGTGGATGTTGGGGCGGATGTGATGAGGTATATTGAACTTAGGTTCCTATATTCACTGTTGCCTCGGTGATGAGATAGGTGCCGTTTTCATGCTCGGACTGAGCCTATGGTGGGGCGGATGTGGTGTTGTGCATGGCACCTGGTACTTTGCTGCGGGCTGAAACAGCGACGAAGATACCAACGGACTTGGTGACCAAGTTGACGAGCATGTTGGATCAGTGCAAGGACGACAAGGACCTGAAATGGGAGTTCCAGTGCACGAGTCTCAAGAGGAAGCTACACGCACTCACAACCACAGACTGACACAGCGCTTTGGAGATCGGTTTTGCGGTTGAGGTGGTGGTTTATGCGGGTACACGCGTGTCGGATGGGAGCTCTGAAAGGTGACTAGCGCGTGATTGCGATGAATAATCAGTGAATGATGTCATCGACTGGTGCGTGTCGACATGAACAAAGTGCTCCGCGGACAAACCGAAAGGGTTACGTAGCCTCGTAACCGAGGTCACGAAACTCACCAGCGCCGTGACGGCCAAGCGAGAGCGCACTCGCCCCTGCGGTTGATGCGGTCTCTGCTATCCTGTCCGTTCCTCGCGTGCAGGATTTGTGATGTAATCTGGTGCGATGCCTCTTGATCGATATCGTTTTGTGGGAAAGGTCAGCACTCGCCTCCCATTTCGCTAATGTACGCCAGAAATCAGCACCGAACCATCACGGAACATGGTCGATGATCTGGTCCATTCTAGCTTGCGAACAAGTCCGGAGATGGATCCAAACCAACCAGGGACCTCATGGAGCTTGTCGAGTCGCCAGTTCGGATAAACAAACCGCGACGAAGTCCACAGTTGACGATAGCGAAAATGCAAATGAAAGTGACAACAGCACCCTTGAAAATGACGAAAGCAGCAGTGATGGTGATGCTTTGGTGGAGGAGGCTAGCGATTCGAAGAAGCGCCAAAATCAAGTACTCGGACGAGCTACGCCGCCTTGGACGCTGCTTCAAAGTGGTGTCGCAAACTGGCAGCTTCCTCGGACAATCATGTATCAATGCCGATGCCTGGATTAAAAGCGCAGTAGCAAAGCGTAAACCGGGGTGGCAAAGCGCTGAGTTATGGCGAGAATCCTGGTCGCTCGATTCACAGACGAACTGGAGCGTCATCCGTCGAGACGAAGACGTTCCCATACTGACGCCAAGCAAGAACTCACCTATTGTGCCGAAGTGGGGGCAAGCACGGTACGGGTTTCCAGGAGCTTGGGCACCGACGTCGCACCAACTTTGACGACATTGGTCAACGATATGAAACAAATCGCTGGGGGGGAGATTCTTGGAGAAGCCGAGCAGAAGGATAGTATTTCGAGCGGACATCTCCGCGCAAGCACGCCCGGGAAATCTGTGCATGACAAGATGACGCGATTCGTCTTGCGCGTTGCTGTTTGAATGCCAATCAACGTCTTCGTCCAAACACATGGATCATTTGATCAATTGTCGCAGCATCACGACTTGGCTCGCCAAAGAATACTCGAGCGGTGGCCGCGTCGACTGTCTTCGCGATGTGACAAAAGCGCCAAGAAATTGATTCACACCACCCAGTAGATAGATGAACGTGCACGACACGAATCAAATGCGGTGATGATGCAACAGTTGGACGAACGTGCAGTCGGAAGCTAAACTAGAACGTTGTCGTGGACTTGGTCGATCCTGCGCACTCCGACGCAAGTGGCCACAGTTGCTGGACCAAGCGACCAATACCGACTCACACTCGACAATCTCGGGCCAAATGCGTTCTCCGGTGGCATGGAGTCCACCCATGGGCGCGTCCATAACCATCACGGTCATCCTTGGTGAACCGCATCCATCCCGAATACAAGCCCGTGATGTTCCGTCCCAATCGGGATCTTGTCACGTTATTCTGAGCTGCGCTGGCACAGGTCCAGTGGCCAGACGCGGCCACCGCCATGCTTTTCCTGACTTCTTCTTGGCGTTCTCTTATTCTCCAGCATCGCAGCCAGGACTGGCAATCCATCCAGCACATGCTCGCAGGCACGGGTGTGCAAGTGTGTGCTGGTTGAGGCTGCGTCAAGTGTTCTCGGCTTGGCGACATCCCCCAGCCCAGCCCGAGCCCCCCCCCCCCCCCCCCCCCCCCCCCCCCCCCCCCCCCCCCCCCCCCCCCCCCCCCCCCCCCCCCCCCCGGGACACCGCACCTCTGCGGCCAGGTGGCTCCAGCCGTGGCGCGCCACTGGGACTGGGGGATGGATCCACCGTTGGGACACGAGCCGCGGGCCACTCTCGGCCTCCACTGCAGCTGCGACCGACCACCGCAGCTTTCCACTTGCGCCGCGACGGACGCGACGCCATCGACGGACGCACAGCCAGCCATGACGACGGTGGCGGCGAAGATGGAGGTGTTTCTGCAGCAGCACTGGCCGGCAGCGCGTGCGCCCGTGGTGGAATGTCGCTACTTCCAGCACAGCGCGTGCTTTGAGCAGCGTCAGCTCCACCTCACGGTACATGGCGTGGAGCTGCACCCGACGACGACCGCAAGCGGTGGCTCACCCGTCATTATCGAATGGGCGCACGTGCTTGGTGCCACTGCAATGACACACGAGCTCGGACTGATGTTTCCTGGCCATGAAGGCGACGCCAACGACATGGTCGTGTTTGGCTGCGTGCCCAAGCAACAGGCAGCCAAGAAGCGGCGGTTCTTGCGGTCGGCGTCGAGCATCTCGGACCTGCACACGCCATCGCATGACAGAACTGGGAGTGGCGTTGAGCGGTTGATGGTGCAGTGGGTGCTGCGCTTTGGCAGCGACGATGCCGCCAAGTTCATGCAGGGAGCAGTGGCGTTGATTCAGCACCTGGCTGATCCACGCGCATGGAGCCACAACCAGCCGAATGCTGCCATCCCAGCGTTGCCATTGCGCCGACGCAAGTTTTTGGTGTTCATCAACCCCGTGGGCGGTGCTGGCAAGGCCAAGGAAGTGCATCAAAAGATCGTCGCGCCCATGCTGGAGCAGGCAGGCATTGACAGCGAAGTCGTCGTCACGCAGCACCAGCACCACGCGACAGAACTGGCCGCCAAAGTACCACTCAATTACTTTGACTGCATTGTCGCGGTCGGCGGTGATGGCCTTCTCTCTGAGAGTACGTGTGTGTCATCATCTGCGTTTATGCCTGGTTATGGTGGTCTTACTAACGTGTCGCGTGCAGTTTTGCAGGGCATCATGCGCCGCAAGGACTGGCAGGACGCTGTACGGCAGCCTCTGGGTGTAAGTGTGTGCTGCCTTCGACACATCGTGCTGTGTCTTCGTTCGTGGATGATTGACAATCTTTTCGTAGATCGTTCCTGGTGGTTCCGGCAATGGCTTGTCTGTATCGCTGCTGGCATACAGCGGCGAGAAGATGTTGCCTCTCAACGCTGCATTTATGCTCGCCAAGGGCACGCCCCGTGAGCTGGACCTCTCCACCGTTCGCAACAGTCAGAACGAGGTCGTCACATCCTTCCTGTCGACCGAATGGGCGTTCATCGCGGACGTCGACATCGAATCCGAAAAGTTCCGCGCGTTTGGCGGTCTGCGCTTCACAATCTCGACCGTCACCAAGATTGTTGGCTACCAAAAGACCTTCAACGGCCGGCTGCGCTACCTGTCATCTGCTCATGACCCTCCAACTGGCCCAGTCAAGTACCATGAGCGACCCACGCCATCGCCCGACGCACCTGGCCCGGTGCTCGAGTGTCTGCCGTTTGATGGGTCGAAAGACGCGTGGAAGGAACTCAATGGCGCGTTCCAGATGTTCTGGGCCA
Organism: Lagenidium giganteum; assembly: GCA_002286825.1. Lineage (NCBI taxonomy): Eukaryota > Oomycota > Peronosporomycetes > Pythiales > Pythiaceae > Lagenidium > Lagenidium giganteum. The sequence continues at coordinate 13,145 of NSDO01000589.1, read as the reverse complement.
TGAACGTGTCTCACGCTGCCAGCGACGGCCACGTCGCGCCACCAGCAAGGCCGAACGACGGCTACATGCACCTGTTGGTGGTCAACAGCGACACGTTCACTCGGGTCGACATGGCACGTCTGATGCTGATGCTGGACAGCGGCATGCAGCCGAGCGACCAGGTGCAGCTGATTCGCACGCGCGCGTTTACCCTTGACGTGGAGAACGCCAAGGATTTGATCTGCATCGACGGCGAGGTGTTCCCTGGACCCGGCATCCAGGTCGAAGTGCATCGAGCGCTCGGTCGCGTCATGTGCTTGGGGCCACCAGACGATCGCAGTCCAATTGTACTATAATGTATCTTTTTACAATACAATATTTTATCACATCCCAATAAATACTACTACCAATTTACATCGATCGGGGTGTTTGGTACAGCAATAAATATTTACTAGACGTTTGTGTTCGACTAGAAGATTTCCCAAGATTTTTGTCTAAAACACTCATGTAATTAAAAAGTCGTGTCTAATCTTCGCAAAGCATCCAGAATTTCGGGGGAAGTCCTGAGCACCACCCGAAAGACCGCGAAAGCTCGCAAAGACTCCCTCATTGCGGCAGCACGGCACCAACAGCTCATTCTTCAAAGTTTCTGCTCACAAGCAAGCCTACTCGTCACAAGATGGTCAACGTCACCGCCGTCATCGCCCGTTTGGAGGAAGAGCAAGCTCATGAGTTCGCCAGCCTCCAACAAGTTGCCGAAGACATGGGAAACCACGTCGAGACTGCCGAGGAAGCCATCAACTCTCAATCGGCAGTGTATTGTCGTATTGTAACAGAGCAGAACTCTCAACGATTGTGGACAAGACACACCAAATGGAGGTCTCGATTGTCACCTCCCGAGCAGTTCACTCACTAGAGTGGGCTTGGGAGGATTTTGAATCACCGATAAGAGACTCAGGCACACTAACACGTAGAAACCTACGCACAGCAACTGGAACTCGGAACCGCAAGCAGTACCTGTTCGCAAACCTTCAACCGTTGCCGTAACGCGAAGGAACTACCTTCTAAGGTCGGGCGATTGCGCCGTCAACCCTTAGGGAATACTTTTGGTGATCAAGTAGGGTAATTCCACCACTACTGATCGCAAACACACGTGCCTGTCCAAGGTTCACGCGGATTGTATGCACACCCTCTGAAACACAATATATAGGGCCACACACAATGACCGGAAGAGTTACACACTGCTGCTTATCCTCTTCCGCACACACACCTCTTCTCGACCTCGCCGGATCAGAGGCCTAAGCACTAGTAACAGCAATAATGCAGCACTAGGCTCAGGACATCCGATGTTGAGGGACTCTGACGTTTGAATCAAAATACGCACTGATATTCGAAGTCTTAAAAGCGCAGTACCCAAAGGGCACTACACACTTGGTACCGCCTACGCGATCTTTCTACCATCCCAAAAACAACCAACTGTCGTGTCCCGAACCGCAAAACGTGCGGTTCCCGGGCTCCAAGGGTTGCAGTGTCCTCGGAGGGTCGCTACCGCTAAGATCCACTAAGTTCCTAACCGCACTTAACCGTATTCTACTGGAATCGGTGGAATCGGTCTGGAACCGGTTCCGGACCGTCGTGGACACTTCTCACAAAGTCTTGTCGATGCTGGAACAAGCTTCAAACAGTCGGTACCCAGCGTAGAACACTTTGTACTTCGTTGGCCACCCTTAAAAACTCTCCATGATGAAGTACCAGTGGGTACCAACAAGTTCCTTGATCGAGGACACTTGGAAACTCTTTTCGCACTAGGTAATACCATGCCAACAGCACGCAGAAGGTTGCCCAACCATCCGTAGTTAGGATCCTCTTGCGATAGCGAAGTTCCAACTCGGCAACGCTTGGGTAGCCGCTGTGGCCAGGTTTCAACATCTTATGGTCTTCACAGTGCGGTAGCAGCTCGGAACCTCACAGCAGAGCTTGACACAACAACGAACACACCATGAGGAAGCTTCTGCAGCAATTCGTGTAGAGATACCCGTCGTAACAGCGAAGTTTCGGCGTACCCCATATCTTGGTATCCGCTGTAGTTGGGTTTCCACATGTCGTAGGCTTTCCAAACTGGTTCCGCCTTGGAACCTCGTAACAAGACATTGTATGACCCTCATGAGGGGCCGAGGAGGCTTTACAACGCTGGTACCAGCTTGCTTGCCAATGCGAACGTCTTGTACATGCGGTACCATGCTGGAACCTTCCATTCAGGTCTGGTACCGTGAAGAATCCATTGGCTCTTGCAGTATTGGGTCAGAACCACCTTGTTTTCACTGGTATCACACTTGCTCAAGGTCTTCACCGTCCCCAACAGCGGTTCCACATCACAGTAACTTGTTCCACAGCGGAACTGTGATGTTCGAGTAGGATCCGGTGAAAGCTGATCGGTTCCGGGTGTGAACTTGGATTCTTAATTGGTACCAACTGGAAGCTTGTCAAATCGCCCATACGGATACTTGACAGGTATCTCGGACTCTCGCGGAGGAAGTTCCGTGTCGAAAACGTCTTCCTCTTCAAAACCACAATTGCTTTACCACAGTATGACGCGTACCTCACTGATGGAGACAGCGAAGCCATCGCGTCGCTGACGAATTTCAGCGATGCCGACTTTGATGCGCTCTAGGCGATTGTTGAAGCGGACGTAGTGACGGCATGGACGACTGGGCGGGGACGAAAATGCAGCGTGAAGCCCAAAGATGCCGTTCTGATGACACTGTGTGTTCTCAAACTACAACACTTGGGACAAGCACTCGTTGGACTTCGGACTTCGTCCCAGCAGCTTCGATAAAATAGTGATGCGAATGCTAGCGTTGATTGATGTCCCTCTGCATTCAACGCTACTTCGACCTGTTTTTTTGATATCTAATGTCATTCGTCGCCATAGTCGGCGACTGCAGCAGCAGCATCCACTTCTATCGCTTGACCGATTTGGATACGACTGATAAAAGCCTTGGCAGAATTGCACATGGACCCACACGAGCGAATTGATCATTATGAGCGTGCTCCACATGATGGAGCAGTGATCCGTCGCTCCGTTTGTTTCCCAGACAATCCGAGAGCGATGACTGATCTCGATCGTAGGCGTCGTTGGTTTTCGTTGCATTCTTCCGTTCAGATGAGGTTTTATTATCGCACTGGGCAATGATCCGGAAAGCGAAATGAAAATGAAAAGTATATTGAGGATATGACATTGGTCATGAATTTGGTCAAGGCAAAGTTAGGATATTGGCCAGCCAAGCGCATATAGGGCATTACATTCCCCGTGTTGTGGACGCGTTTGTATTGCGCCGTGTTTGCGTGTTTGTGAATGAGTGCCACACAGCCACTAGAACATCGCGTCAATTGGGCAGTGGTGATTCACATGAATGTATTTACGTGCGGAGATGAAAGAAGCGCAAACAACGAATATACTCTAGATAACCTGATATTCTCACTATGGAGTGCCTCATTGCCAATCGTGGCTACGCCAGGTTGCACGCTCTTCTTTTTGTTCGGCGATGTAGTTTGAATCGACGTTTTGTGCCTGTGAAAGCCATGGTCCTTGTCCTCTGACACACCAGATTGAACGCTCTTCTCGTTCTTCGGCGATGTGGTCCGAGTCGACCTGTTGCGCTTGTGGGAGCCCGGGCCCTTGTCCCCTGATGCCGGCATCGGTGCTTTGATGGAATATTCCCTGTTATTCGGTCCTGGGGCTCGAACGGTCGACACTGACGCAGTCGAAGCTACAGGGCGCGTTGGCGGAGCAGTAGTATTGGTGTCAGAGCTGATGGTGGCTGATCGACATTGTGGCACGCGACCTATGCATACAGCAACTCGCGAACTTCACGGCCCTTTAAGCCGATCGGAGTCACATTGTCTAAGTTCGGACGACTCACAGAGACCAGAGGAAGTCAAGGTGGTCGTTGATCGATTTCTCCACCGATTCACCAGCGATGATGTTGTCGTCACCGTCCAGATCAAGCAAGTAGTGGTAGTCGCGGTGCACGGTATACGCGTCGGCACCACCGGATGCAACGGATGGTGCATCCGCGCCAGCTTCCTGGATCCAAAATATGGTGGCTGTGTGTAGATCACACGCGTGGCCTTCTTATTGTGGATCCAAAATATGGTGGCTGTGTGTAGATCACACGCTTGGCCTTCTTATTGTGGGGGAAGAAGCGGCATGCAGCGTCGTCTATTGCATTGCACTTGTCGTGGTGAGTTAAGCGATTAATTGGTTGTGTGCGGTGGATTCGGCTGCGCCGGCAAGTTCTCAGCTCGTTCTGTCCAGTCAACTAGTCTGCTGGCACGTCCAATCAATATGTGAGTCTGCGTCTATGACGTAGTAAGTTGGAACCTTCCCGACCAACGGCCGCGATATGGGACCATAACCAGCTTCCCACGGGGACTGTCAGGGGCTCTAGATCAGCGCATCCGAATGGGACGCCTCGATGTTTCAGCCAACCAAAGATGATGAATGCATAATTCATAGGATTTATGTTATAGGTAGCCCAAAGCGTCGCTAGGAGTTAAAGAAAACGTGAGTGGTTGCGGGTGACCGTGATGTTAGTACGTATGTCGTCAAGTTGTGGATGGTCTTGTTTACTTCCTCCACATTGATGAAAAGTGGTTTCATCACGACACCAAGGAGCGAGCGTTCTACCTACTTCATCGTCCCCGCCACAGCGCTCGCTTCATTGCACATGAAGTCCATGTTCCTCTCGGCAGTCGCACGCCCACGGTATGCCTCTCAGAATTTGTTCCCCCAGCAATTTGATTTAGTTAACTACAATAGTGTCGGCTTAACATTAACAGATATGGCTACCATCGCAAGTGCCATTGGGATGGTAAAATCGGCCTGTGGCCGTTTGTCGAGGATTACATAGCAAACCGCGACAGCAAAAGTCGTCCCAAGGGCACCTTGATCAAGAAGAACATCGATTCTGTCCCCGTGCGGTGTACACGCATTTCATTCTCCGGTTCGCCATACTTGCGATCAAAGCTGCCTAGCCTCAACGTAACAGCTGCAAGCCAATATTCATCCAACAATACAATTGCGTTGTGCATATTCCGACGACAGATCCAGACATCATCGCCGCGGGACAAGTGACGGATGGAACATCAGGTTCCGAACAGCCCGCGCAATCCCCTGACCTCAATGCTCTTGATCTAGGCTTCTTCGCAGCGATCCAGAGCCTCCAGATCACCGTTCCCATTGCCAACACAGAGCAACTACTCGTTCAAGCGGAAAAGGTTTTCAAGGAGATGAAATGGCAGACTTTGGACGATGTGTTCCTCTCGCTTCAGCTGGTGATGCAAGAAGTGCTGACACACCGGGGCGCAAACCGCTACAAGCTCCCCCACGCTGGGAAAGCGTCGATGCGTCAAGGTTGTTTGCCCCAGTCGTTCAGTTGTCAGCGCGATGCCTATGACACAGGCGGAAAATCATCTAATTGAATACTGGCTGTGTGTGACGCAGTGCTACTAGATGCAGTATAGCTGATAACCTTCTCAAAGTAATTTCCTGAATCCGATATGTCCACATCATATCAATACCGCCTCAATGTGTGCATTGTACCAGTCTTAGAAATACGGGAAGTAATACTTTTTGCCAAATTTAAGTTTCTGGAAATTTCTAGTTTCTACGTACGTAGACATTTCCCATTATCAGGTGACAAAGCCCATTTCTGAGTTTTTCATTCGATTTTCGCGGTGATGTCTTCGTGTTGACAATTGACGATGCATGCACAATCGTGAGTAACATTGCCATGGCCACGGATGTGACCAGTGCAGGTCACCACACCTTGAGAACGCGCAACTCACAGCAAAGGTCAAGTGTCTTCCAGCGACTCCAATATGACCGTCTCGAAGCCCGGGATGTCGAGCGTGGCGCTGTCTGCCCTGGCTGGGCGGCTCCGTGTCGGCCGTGGTGCTGAGCTGGAAGACGCCGTGCAACTTGAACCTCAATTTCTGTGAAGGTTCCTACTGTGTCGCAGCGTCCATCGCGCTGCTGCCGTCCATGCCGGACTGCGAGGTACCCGGACGACAGCAACATGTTCCGCACGACCAAGTAAGTGCTGAGGAGTGTGTGCTGTTAACCAACCGCCACCGCGCCACCAACGAACGCAAGTGCTGCACGCAACAACAGCAGCAATGGTAATGGCATTGGTGGTGGCAGTGGCAGCGTCATTGCCACGCTGCTGCCACGTGTGAAACAACAGGGGTCTAATGCGAATGAGGGCGTCCCTCGCAAGAACGTGGTGTTGTCGTCCAGCAACGCGTCCAGCACTTGATCGCCAACAGCGACCCTGAAGACCAGTGCTGCTGTTGGTTCGCAGCAGGCGACGTGGTCAATGCCCGCGCTTGCTGTCAGTCATCCTTCAGCAGTGAGGATTGCGTTGCTAGTGACGTTCTTGTTTTCAATGGCAATGCTTCATATTCGTTCAATTTGGCTCTCGAAATAATATCGAGGCGACCGCGTCGGTTCACGCCGACAACACCTCCCACGGTGATCGCACGCAACACGAGCAGCGACTGCCGTGGCGACCATGTCGTCGCACCACCACATGCAAAGCGTGCAGCTCTCGATTGAACAGCAATGCGAGAAGCTGCGCAAGGAGAGCGAAGAGCTGTGCTTTCTCAAGCGCTTGCGACCAGCCCACGAGAAAGCCGTGAGTGCGCTCAAGCAAGCCACCGACCTGTACGGCAAGACGTCGCTGCGACTCGTGCCGTACTACCTCGTCATGGTCGACATCTCGTTGCAGGAGCGAGCGCTCAAGTCAGCCGAGGAAGTGCTGTCGCAGATCAACTGGCTGCTGGTCAAGGACCAGAAACTAGCTGGTGGAGCCGTGACCGCAGTCAGCACAGGCGTTAATGGCGCAGCGGGTGCTGTTGCATCGACCGCGGCAACACATGGGTCAGCAATTCGTCAGGACATTCCCGATGAACTCAAGAACCTGTACGTGATCCGCATGAACAAGCTCTACAGCGTCCTCCTCATGGAATACGAGGCGTACCCAGAGGCGCTGCAGCGTGCTGCTCACGGCACATACCACTGCTCGCTGCTGTTTGGGCCTGAGCATCTGTACACGTCCGAGCTTTACTTCTGTCTCGGTCTGATCTTTGCTCGAATGGGGCAGCACCAGGAACTGCAGCCGAACCAGGCGCCTGTACGCGAGAACGAGAACGCGCTTGGCATGTTCGACAAGGTCGTCGACATTTGGTATCGCTTCCTGACCAACCCACCAGAGGAGACGGCTGCGTGGATGCTGGAACACCAGCGTCTGCGCATTCACGAAGCCAGTCACATGCTACAGCACATCATCACGCTACGCCACAAAGCCCTCGGTAACAACCACATTGCCACGGGTGAAGTGCTGTACACGCAGGGCTTGTTATTCTTGTTTCTTGGTGATCACGCGCAAGCCAAGGCATTCGTGCGGCAAGCATTGGATGTGTACATCGAAAGTCTGGTGCGTCGAAAGTTGACCGTGGTGCATATTGGTGATAGCGGCTCATGAAAGTGTGTTGTAAATTGTCCAGGGAGCCGAGCATCCGTCGACGCAGGACGTCAACAACGTGCTGTTGCAGCTTCAAGAAGCAGGTGTATAAGACAAGGAATCATCCTAGCTATCACACGTAGTCGGATGTCTGCGGATATTTCAACGGGTAAGACAAAGTTGCTGGCGGAACGACAGACAGACCGCATACGTGAAGCTGGAAGGCCGAGAATTCGTACTGTGGAGTACCGTACAGCTTTCATTGTAGGAGTCTCGACCTACCCACAGTGGATGAGATCGGACCAATCTAGGTCGGTGGTGCTCATGCTAACAAGGAGTTCAAATTCGTCCCTGGCAAACTAATCTTCTACAACGGCGACAGGCAGCAAAACGACTTTCGCGGAGTTGATACGGGACTGATAGAAGCCCACCTCAATGCCGCGGCCAAATCGCAGGCGAATCCACACGAACGGATCGCTCATAAATACCAAATTCATCACAGCCACGATTGCATCCACGTCACCACAGCGCTCGTGCACGTGCTCCAGGTTATCATGCACGAAGCGGAGAACATCGCTGCTTCGACCGCTCTGTGGCCACTCACCTGGAGTCACGGCCTTCGTCTTCTCAGAGTCTTGTGGTGCCGGTGCCACTTGGGTTGGGCGAAACATGGACATGCGTGACCCTACTGCACCGAATATCGTCCAGCGATGATACTTCCAGGCGCTTTCGCGTAATGGCCTGCCCTTGTGGAAGATTGAGCCGCGCCATTTTGTTCCCACAGCGACGACCGGCCACAATTTCCCCGCTGAGTATGACACCGGCGTCCGATACCTCGGATAGCTCTGCTCGACATAGGATGTGGTGACACCGCAGATCCTGCACACGCCGAACCAGCAACACCACAGGAAGGCAAGAGCCAGCAGAACACACGAAAAGAATTTGGAATCAATCGAAGCACCTTCTAGCAACATACTTCCCTGACCTCGTTGGGCGAATGCGAAATGATTCTTGAGAGCGAACGAGCGAGGATGTGTGCCCACAAGCGGATGAATCGAAAACACCCGCGAGTCGCGGAAACGTAGGTCTCGGAGCTGTGACAGGATCGTCAAACTTGACAGCGTACTAAGCGTGTACGGTGGGACGCCGAATACACCAAGTGCGGGTGACCACGCCCTGATGGTCGACCAGCTCACGACTACGTGCATGGTAATGGCTAAGAGCCAGACATTGCGCATTTGGATCGCTGTGAGCGTGGCGTAGTCCCCAAAGCCGATGTCGACGGTGCCAAGCTGGGAATCCAGTTGGTGTGACACGGTCTCGTATGTGCTTGGTGCGTCGATGAGATGAGCTGTGATGTAGCACACTACAGGGATAGGACTGCCGTAGATGATCGCATGGCTCGGTAAGCGTACAAATACGCGTAAAGCCGCTCTCAGTTTTGTCAGGACTGACTGGTGCTGGTACTTCTCCTCGGCAGCCCGGGTGACGTAGCAGCTGCCGAGAAGGAATACCAAGCGCGTCCAGAAGTACACCTGACCGATCGTCCGCAGTGATGCCACGACACGGAACCACAGCAAGACATCCGACGTAGAGTTCCCTCCTTCATAGCGATAGTCCTCCAAAAACACCGTCTGACACGGTCGGCCAGGTTTCGAGCAATTGCGTGCACGCACAATAGTCGAGATGTCGAATAAGCGTCTACCCGAGACGCTTCGTCCTCCAAACACTACGCGCATGTCTTCCGAGCTTTCCAACACGGTCAGATCGACATCAAGTGTGGGAAAGGCTTTCTGGGCAACTCGTAGACGCCTCGTGACGTCATCCCACAGCAGTACTCCGGACACACAACGTCGATCTTTCGGTGAGCAGGACCGGCGGAAGTTCACCCACAACTCGTTGCACGCTAACAGGCGGGACATGTCGCCGCAAAGCCGAAAGTCACGACGGGAGACCAGCTTCGGATCGAAGTACCACGCTTGGCTGGTGCGCCACGATGGCCTGAGGAAGAACTGTGGCAGCATGAAGTGGTGCAAACGATCCACGTAGTTTGCTTCGGACCGCATTGCAACAACTCTTTGATGAGGCCACTGCCAACGCTGGGACTGGGAGTGATAGGATGAGTTGGCGGTGGCAACAGCGTTCGCCATCGAATCGATCATCGCAAAGGCTGTGGGGCCCTCTATAACGTCGCCAGGGCACGCGGATTTGTAGAGCACGCAGGGTGGAAATGCCGTGAGATTGAACAGTTTGGCGAAAGCTCTCCAGACAATGGACGTCGTGTCGAACTTATAGGGCCACAGCTGAGCCGCCTCGGTGGTAGCGTTCGTTGTGTTTAGGCTCACCACGGAGTACGCCCATGGGCCAATGTGCTCCACAACGTCTGGCTCCACCAAATGGTGCTTCGTTCTGAAGTCGGACTCGCCCAGCCCGGAGCGCGGAATGTCGGACAACAGCATGGCATACGAAATCAACGCACAAAGCAAGCGCAGCGACGAGAAGGGCATGTGGTTGTCGAACATGGACGAGCGGTGCGTTCGGAGCTGCTTGGCCGTGGCCTCGACGAGCTCCACGCTTGTCCTGCGCAAGCTGTCCCTGAACTTGTTCATCGTACACGACTGGGGCATGGGTGACCTCGCGCTCATATGCTGCGTGTTGTTGAGTCTCGATGCCAACCCCACAGTCGTCCGGACGAACAGTATTCCGGACCAACGGACTTTTGGAAACTGTCGCATTCAGGGCGCCACACACGGAAACTACCATAGGTAAATACCATCCTAACCTACCTCATCGTGGGAAAACTCAATGCCGGGAATCTACCACAAAATGGTTTCCAATCACTTGTGGAGAAACCCTGGCCCACACAGCTTTTATTGTTGATGCTGATGCCACTTGCAGATCTCAAAAATCCACCGATAGTTATTGGTAGAACTTGCTGATAACAGCTGGACCTTATGCATCGAAAACTTCTCATCTTGTACACGTTTCTTTTGCGGCCCCATAGCTTTTGTGAGAATGTCTGAAGGCATTCGATCTGTTGGAAGGCTTTGCTTGGCTTAGACACGCTCTTGTAGAAAGAAGTATCGAATATCAATGTGCTTGCACAGACCGTGGTGCTCTGGGTTCTTGGCGACCTTAATCGCAGAATGATTGTCTTCACCGATGGGAACAGTCCCTTGCTCATATCCGCGTTCACGAAGCATGTGTGTTGAATTCAGGACCTCCTGTATCGTGGCTGCAAGTGCCACGTATTCTGCCTCAGTTATGGATAATGTCACCATCTGGAGACAGCTCATCCATGAGGTTCCAAACAAGTAGGTGACGAAGCTGGTGTCTGAGCGTTTGGTGTCGCGGCAATTTGCGTATTCAGCATCTGAGTATGCACTCAGTGATCCCCATATAACAATGCTGGGTCCATTGATGCCACCTACCACAATTCGATAGTCCCTGTTCCATGTAGATATTTGAGCCCACGCTGTAGTGCCGACCGATGCCGTCTTCCTGAGTTCTGGAAGTAGCAAGATAGCTGTCTCACTAGGTTGGCTAGATCTGGTTTTGTGCATATCATCAGGAGCATCGGCGTCCCCACACCTTCCCTGTATGGGAGTCGCTCTATCTCTGCTGCGTCGAGTTCTGTTTTTTTTGTCCGACAGTCGTTGACCACATTCTTGTGGCGAGGTCACGGGCCTTGCGACCGTTTTGGGTTGACCAACTGGTCAACCCAAAAACGGTCCAACACCTTGGTGCAGTACTTCTCTTGGTGCGCAAAGATCAGTCTTCTGTCTCGGTCACCCTCAATGTGTCACCCGAGAAGCCACTTCACAGCACCCATCTGAACCGCAGCGGGCTATTTGTTTGCTTGAACAGTGCATCGTTACCGATCACCAGAACGTCGTTAACGTTAACCGCAATGGTCACTACCTGTCCGTTTACTGTCTTCATAAGGACATAGTGATCTTTGATTAGGCGGTGAATCCGTTCTCGTCTGCAAACTGGTAGAAAATGTAGTACCACATGCGGTGCCTGTTTCAGCCCGAACAGCGATTAGAGAAGTTTGCACACTAGGTGCTCTTTTCCAGGAACTACAAAGTGTTCCGACTGTTCCGTGAAGATATCTTCGCTGAGGTGACCATTTAGGAACGCTTCACATCCATCTGCTCCACTTCTCAGTCCATGAACGCCAATAGTGCAGGGGTAGCCGTAAGACTTCCATTCTTACCACAGGTGAGAAGATCTCAGTAGTATACCTCCACGACTCTGCAGGAAGCCCTTGATGACCAGTCTTGCTCCCTTGTACACTTCACCACAAAGACCCGTCGGTTCTTTAGTGCTTTCGTGGAAATGAAACAAGAGTCCATGTTTGGTTATCCATCAGGGAGTTGAACTCTGATTTCATCGCATTCTTACTGGACACCGCCTCAGAGTATGACCGTGGTTCGGCAACGTACTTGATGGCAAGCAACGAGTACACAACGTCCACATACGCAGGATCATCACGTTCATTTGTCGTGATGTCGTCGCTGGCGTCCTCGACGTGGGTAACTGAGCACGTTACACAGAACATCGTCAATTCCGGCGAAGCCTGCAGCTGGCATGTTGCGGTGTGAGATGTGTCTGATTCTTCTCGCTTCAGAAGTTTATCAACTCGCCGTGCTTGACGACGCTCACGCTTGGAACTCGTCACTATCTGCGCTTTGCGCGGGTTATCTGGCCCACGCTCCCAACATGTTTCCCGTCCGTTCTGCACCGTATTGTGCAGTGTGCTGGCATCAAGGTCTCCATTTGCAACAGAAAGAGTCGCTGACCGCTTCCTAAATGATGATAGCGCTTCACTAATCGACGAGCCTTGCTGGCCGTTTGCCTTGTTTCTTCTGCAATCATTCTTGGTGTCTTCGAACCACAGACGTTTGCATCTCATTCACTCACCACACTCGTCACGTTGACCGCTTGCATCCAAGCGGTCAGACGTTCTTTGACCGAGTCACCCTCGTCCGACTTCGACCGCAGTCGTGACCATCGCGATTTCGTTTGTGACCACTGTCACAATGCCGCACAGCGCCTTGTGTCTGCACGGAACCACCATTCCGTGGCAGAGTCGAGTTGGGGTGATCAGCCCCAACTCGACGGCATCCCGAGGAACCACAGTCCCTTTGTCTGTGCTCGAATACTTCTTTTGACCATCCTTGTATTGTTTCGACTGCTCGGCGACGCCCAATGCATTACTTGTCAGCATGCCGGTGCCATCGTCCTCTTCGTCATCATGCACCCTTTAACTCACCCAGCGCCGAGCTTATCGCCGATTTTCCACGATAAGCATTTTCTATTGCTACTATGGGAGCCTCGGAATTAACCTTACTGCGGGTCAGCCAATCAAATTCGTATGTGATGGCTTGAMGCCTAACCACGATTCTCAATAATAAGTGAGATCAGCCCTCTGATTGGCTAAGTCTAATCACGAATTGCTTGGTCGGTGATCACTAATTCGTGGCTGAAGCAGTTGTCAAGAAATAACGGGAGTGCTTGCAATGCACTTGGCGCCATTGTTGTGGGAACACGGCCAGTCAATTCCAATTCCGTTACCCCGCAGGAAGGAAGCAACAAGCCACGAAGCAAACATGACCGAAGAGTATGTCGTTGAGC
>NSDO01000588.1:0-14723 GCA_002286825.1 Lagenidium giganteum | reverse complement strand
TGGAAGCACACAGTGCTGTTGCTCCATATCGATCACAATCCCAACGTGGGTCAGGAAGTTTGTGCCGAGGATCACTTGTGCCACACCTTCAAACMCTCCAACCCACATGCGCGCTTTCACATAGACTTTACCTCCCAGACGCACATTCACCGTTGCCATTCCACTTGCCTGGTGCCTTCCTTCGCTGATACCGGCAAATATCAATGGCTTGTCACKCTCTTCCACGACGACATTCAGCCGCGTGGCAACTTCTTCGTGCAGGATGCTAATGCTGGCTCCAGTGTCCAACATCAACGGCATCCCGACTCCTTTAACTATCCCACTCACGAACACTTGTGGGGCTCGATCTGGCATATCTTCATCCTTGTCAGTCAACTCGTCTCGCGTGTGCAGCTCAGACGATTGACGAACAGAGGCAACGACATCCCGTGAAACAGCTTCATCAACGACAGCAGCATGCTTGACAACAAACGATTCGTTGGAGATACTCTCTTCTTCGTTTACGCTGACTCCTGAATCATCAAATGTAATGCATGCACCTTCTGGGATCGACGGCAATCGCTGCAGCTTCACTTCAGCAACTCGCTCTTCCACAATGTCTTCCATCAATAGCTGTTCCTTTTTCTCCCTCCGTGCTTCTTCTTGTGTTGCACGTGGTTTTCGTTTCCTTTGCGTCTTCTTCTTCTTCGCATCGCGAATACTTCGATCGCGATCACCAACTTCAGGCTTGACACACACATCTCTGTTGGAAAGATGCAAGCCTAGCAGTTTACCTGCTGCATATACTCCTCCAGCGAGATCCTCTGCTCCTTCAGGTCCTGCAACAACTCATCGAGGCGCTTGAGTCGAACGCGACAGCCGTCCGCTGCATGCCCTCTCTTGCCACAAAACGTGCACTCGCGCTTCCTCCAGCAGTCGGCCTCTTCAGGACCCGTCCTTCCGCAAAAGTCGCATGGTCCGCGTGGCACTCTTCCATTGGCTGGAGGCACAGGGCGGCTTGGTGATGGTGGATTTCCATTCCCAATCGTTCCAACGCGAGGTGTGGTTGGTGCAGCGCGCGGCGGTGGCGTGCTGCGCGAAGCACTCGGCGTCTCTCGTGGCCGACGGTCTCCATTGCCATTCCTCAATCCGCCTCCATCTTGACGACCCGTTCCACTGGCAGGCTCACAGCGTTCAAGCTGCAGCAAGAATTCTTCCAGATCCATCACTGTCGGGCAACCTCGCAAACGCAGTCCATGAGCAAACGAACTATCCAACAACGTCTTGTAAAATTGCTCCAAATGCTCACGAAGCTCACTTGGCCGGAAATCATAGCGCACACCTGCACGTACAGCGGCCGCGTTCAAGCGGTACAAGTAGTTGACGGCTGACTCGCTCTGCTCCTGGCGCAAATGGTAGTATCGGCTCTTCGCACTTTCGATCTCTTGACAGTACCTGCGCTTAAAGGACGTCATGACCGATGCCCAATCTTCATTGTCAGGCTCTGGGAGCTGCTGAAACCRATGATGTGCCGGACCGACAAGATGCAAAGCGAATGTGTCGAGGCGTTGTCGGAAGTCCCACCCGCAGATGTTCGCTGTGTGTAAGAAGCGTCGCAGCCACGTCTTCGCATCCTCGATGCTGCGTCCACGCCCATCGAAGTTCTTCAACGTGATGCTTGGCATGACCGCTGTTGCCCTCATCGTTGGTGCTGAATACGATCTTGACAAACTCAACGTCGGGTCATCTTCATTATCATATCGCTCCCAAATGCTCTTGATCTTTGGCACTTCCGTTTTCTCCGGTTCCGCCAGCACTTGGTCAGCTCGTTSCAACAACGCACGTGTGGATGGTGACCCAGGGAGACTCTTTYCTTCTTGCTTCAGTCCAGCCTTGATGGCATTCGTGAGRTCGTCTGCTGTSATTAATCCTGCATTCAGCTTCTTGACCACTTGCTCGATTTCGGCTGGCTGACCMTTGGTAGATGTGCTCTCACTGACATCATCAAAGCTCAGTTTAATAGCAACATCGTCTTTCTTCACTTGTCGTTGCACCGTCTTCATCTCTTCGTCTTGTGCTGTTCTTGCTTGCACGACGGCGGACGGCTCCAACTTCCTCATTCTTGGTTTAGCGGCCGGCGTAAATACCTGCGGCACGCTGACAATCTTATACTTGGGCACTGTGGGATCCGCCCCTCGTGAATCGAATATGCGGATCGCTTCTTCCCATTGATACTCGGCGTGAAGGAGGGTGACTAGATATCCTGCATCCTTCACAAGCGCTTCAAGGTCACACGTGAACACCACTTCAAACGTGTCTCGGCGCACAATGTCGTAGCCCATGCCTCGTGCTAGATGCTCAACAAACTCAATTAGCTCGGCATGAGTTCGGAACTGCATAGCTGTAAGGGCCGCTCGATCGAGAATTCTAATATTCCTGTTCGCGATCGTTTGCTTCCTTATGTCGTAAAGCGAGAGCCAACACTCGGGCGAACTCGCTAGCTGCTCAACCATCGTGATGAGAGTCCTCAAATTCGACCACGCTTCATCGACGGTGTACATCCTGGACGTGTCGAACCCATCGCTCACGTCTTGAACTTCCATCTTAACTTCTTCTTGGTGCTTCGGCGTACTTCAACTTGTTCTTGAGCGAAATCCTGGATCCGGGCATACGCACCAGCTGTGGTGGAGCACTCCGGAAATCGACCTGGTCTTTTGTCTTCGACCTTGGCGTATGTAGGCGATTCCTTGGACTACTTCAACCAACAAGCAATCTTCTCAGCTGTCGTGGATGACGTGAGTCTTCAACACAGCAACTGGAGTTTCCTCAGTTCTTTGGGTGGCTCCAGCGATTATGCGGTCAAGCCCTAAGTTGAAATAGCGCAGCAGCACTAGACCCGATGGCAGGCAATGGGTTCGTTCTTTCTTGTGCCAGCAAAGGCTCTCCTCACCTGACGGTGCTTTGCGGCAGTTGTAGTCTTTTATGTCTCGCAGGGCACTACCCGTAGGGGCCACAAGATGAGATCTTCCAACAGACTTGGCTAGTAGGGGGAAAATTGGAGMGTAAATTATGTAGATAGCAACATGCAAAGATWTAAGGACCTAGCCACTAACGACCTTTGGCTAATGTCACTAGAAACCACTATAAAACGGACGGTSCGTTACCAATTCGAAACTCCTTCTCGGACCGACCTCCATAGTAATGTATCACCGACCAATGTCAAACCACTTGGCTGATAGTAAATGCCACCGACCAATGTCAAACCACTCTGACTCGTACTTAATCCATCCATCGGTTGCGTTCCAATAGTGAAGGACACCGACCAATGTCAAACCACTTGGTCGATAGTGAACATGACCGACCAATTTCGAACCACTTGAGATTGCTGGAATATCACCAATTCCTTGTCAAGTCGATATCTGTGAGCAAGCAATGTCGAACCACGCAAGTCGTTGGAATTAAAAGACCGAAAACAATGTCGAACTCCGGTGTTTTGAATGCACTCTATCACAGTCGGTTCCCGATGAATTGTCGGGGTTCGTTGGGGGCACCGGCCATCACAAAGTTGACCAATCATATTGCGACGTCCCCCAAACCCTCCCCGTCCAACACCAGACGCAGGTGAAGCAACCAGCCTCTTACGGCGATTTTGGCCGTTGCGAAAGCCAGAGCTAAAAGGTTTTCGACCTCGGAGAACATGGCTCCGAGGCCGGATTGAGTTGAACCACAGTCCTAGGTGCCGGAACAGGCGTTTGCGGTGGTATTGGGCAAAGTCTTCGGAAGCATGCATAAATTCATAATATTAATGTGACTTTTGCTTTGAAGAGAGCAGGTCCCTCCGAGCCTATGAGCCGAGGTTGATCTAAGCAGTTCCCGTTGCTGCTATCAACTGAGCTCAATAGGGTGGACAGCCCAAGAATGAGTGAGTGCTGCATTGAGCGATATACTGTTGTTGCCCCTGTATATCAGTGCCAGTGTGTGGTTCCTATTTGCAAATGAAAATCGCGCCTTTCTAGCTGTTGTACGCGTTCTGACGCGTAGCTAGAACCAATTTCCCGTGAAACCGGCTTATCCAGTGCAGGTTTCCGCGTATTTTGGTTCTGATGTTTGGTGTCTACATATTTGTATTCGCTTCCTTATGTGGTTCTTGTCCATAACCACTGCTAAAACGTCTGCCTCTCGACGAGATATGGCCTGGGATCATCCCCAATCTAGTGATCGAGTCCCCAGAGACGTCCCTACAGAGACCTCCTTTTCTCCATTCCAAAGGTTCTTGTCACCTTGTGCAGTTCTTTGAGCTGTTACAATACATCATATCACGTGTCCGGACGCCTTGCCGGTCACCCACGCTCGCCACCGGTGGCGGTGTGCCTCTTGCTCATCCGTGAATGCCAAGCGTGCACTTTGACAGGGCAGACCCGCCCATACACACGCACACGCACCACAGACCCGCCATCAACGCGTGCGTCGCGCCGAGCGGGGCTTGTACGCGTGCTGCAGCCTCGTCGAGTGCGCGGAAGTGGTGGTTGGCGGCAACTCGGGTCTGCTTGCGCACTAGCAAAAGACCGCACGCCCACCAGCCCACCAACCACCTGCCCACTGCACGGCAGCGCGGCCGCAAGGCAGCAAGGCAGCACGGCAATACGGGGGGGGCAAGGAGAATACGTGGACACGTGCCTTGTGTGTGGTGGTGCGAGGTGCAAAGCTTCCGAGCGACCAGAATCGAACTGGTGATCAGCAAATGCCCCACTATAAATTCTACGAAACTATGAATGTGCGGCCAACGCAAACAAAATAGTGAGATTTTGCTTTGATGGTTGGGCATGCCAATATCCTACATGGCCGGTCAGCCAGAGCTGCAGTCATTGATCGTTCACACCCACGCGTGAGCTTGCCAGATGTCGTTGGTCCGAAGTTGGCAATCGGACAGCGGTACAAGCGCCGGTGGAGACTTGTGGATGGCTAAAAATGAAGGTGAGCTTGGAGAGCGCGTCGGCCAATTGTTGTCGTGACGACGCTGATGTTGCTACACGCACAACTGAAAGCCTCGCGGAAGGACAAGTGCTATGGCGTTGCATCGAGGGAGTGTCTCTGCCCGTGGTGGCTGGCCCTGACACAATGAGCTCGCTGTCACCGTCGACAGTGATGAGCTGAGCCTGGGCGAGAACACGAACTTGCCCAGTGAACTCTACCTCGTTGTTGGTGCCGGTGGCCAAATGGAAGGCCCCCGCCCATCCATGGTGAGGTTCTGGAGCCATGATTCACAGGCAATCTATGGCAGGGACAAAGGGATGCTCTGACCTTTAAAAATAACATCGATATGAGTCACATCGACATACCATATGACGAAGTAGAAGTACTCGTGATAAGCGCTATGGTGGCACATGCGCGATCGGCCTTGTCGAAGTGATACAGAACACGTTATTGAAAAGGGTCTTCGCGTCGATCAATGCATCTACGTAGAAAATACCAACTCAAAGTAACAACCAATTGGACATTGACCGCAAGATTCGCGACAAATTGCCTGTTCTCGATGTATGTTGCTGTTCCACGCCTGTGCTTGCAGTGCTGCACAATCACGCTTCGTATTCTTTTAAAAATTTCGAGGCCCACGGGACAACAAGTAGCTGCGAAGCTCCGACTCATCAATTTACATGTGATTGGGGTCTACACGCCGAACTGCACTCACTCATAAATCCACACCTGAAGCACGTTACGTCAGCTTTCGCAGGTGCATATCCAGCCGGGGTGCAAGCAACACCGAGATCACAACATTGTAAGACAGCAGATGCGACTGTCAATTTCTCCATCGGTTCAGCACAATTGGCACGAGGCTCACCTACTTGCGGTCCACAGACGCTTCCTGGTCCAACCATGGATATTACAGGTCCATGCAAACGCGTACGGCTGGTCGACAAATTCTGAGTACCAGCTCGTGGTTCCCAACTACGATAGCGAAGCTAAGGACACGTTTAGCCAACACAATACACTTCACTTCCTTTATGAGTTCCACTGAAACTTCGCCCAACGACAACGATCTGTGAGCATCGGCTTGGAGATTGCCTGTTAATCACGTGTTCAATCGTACTTTGTAGGATCGATACATATGGCTCTCGAAACGACGCCGATGCTTGTCAATGCGTGTCGTGTCATTCACAGCGACCGAGGGTGCGACGCGCATGAACCCGAGTGTTCGGAGCAAGCTTGGTCCCTCCAGGCATCGAAGAGCGAGGGGGCAACGCAATAGAAGTTGTTGTGCTTTCGCGAGGAACGCTCACGGCAGCACCCAGTTATCAAAAAGGGTTTCACACCGAGCCGCCAAGCCGTCATGTCTGCTGTGGCGACCAGGTCACGCAAGAGCCTGTGCTCGCTTTCTTCTGTGACCTTGGCGTTTCAACGGGTGTGCCTAACCGTACCGGCCCCACCATGCGCTCTGATTTGTTCTCCCAATGTCCTGCGATGTCTTGGACTTTGTATGCCCACTCAAACGCCAACACATGCTACCAGTGATTGCCAGCCACGCGAGTGGCTTCGAGTCGTCGACCAGCTGGTCAACAATTGTCCCAACTTACCGCCTTTGATGTGAATTCAGAGTTTCAGCTCGGCTCGGCTCGAAGTAGCATGCTTGCGCTTGAGTTCGTGCAACCGTGGCACGACCAACATTGAGAGGAGACAAAGCGCGGGATGCATGCGTTAATGGAGGAATGTTACTTTACATTAGCTCTACGTCGTTAGCCTTATATATAATATCCATGTGACTTGGACTTGGAGAGCTTGCATTGTGCTACTCCTGCTACTACTACTACCACGTGCCTTTGTCTACGTCAAACATCACAACGACAACCGATGATCTGGTCTTCTAGAACGTCGTCGACCAAGAGTCGTTGAATGGCTCATTCAACGGCGACGAATGCATTTGTGTGAAAGGGCCGGGTGCTTGCGTCTGTGCTTCGGGCGAAGATGTTGTGTTAAATGGATGCTGCTGGTGCATCTGCATGCGTGGTTGGAATGAAGGACGCTGTTGCATGGGCATTGGTGTTGGCATGAATGCGCTGCCACTTGTGGCCCGAGTTTCGTGCGCCTGCATCATCGCCTGGAGACGGCGAATCTCGTGCTCGTTCCGGGCCATTGCGTCACGTAAGCGTGCGTTTTCGTCGGCCGCCGCGACTAAGTAGTAGCGCTCTTGCTGTGCCAATTGCTGGCATGGTGTGGGATAGCTGTGGAGCATTGTGCGCCTCCGTCGCAAGTCATCGACCTGACTTTCGAGGCTCACGGCTTCCTTGCGAAGGAACGCAAGTTCGCGCTGCAAATACAACAGACGAGCAAGTCAGGTTTCTGATCGGCATCAAAAATAACAACTCATGTCATCAAGACTTACTCGGCGACCAGCGTATGTGCATTTCTTGGGGGCCTTCTTCTTTGCAGGCTTGGCAACAGATGACGTTGCCGACGACTGGGGAGAGCTGTGTGTGGGGATGGTCACTGGGGCGGTTGTGTTGGCAGCGCTCGATTGATTCTCTGCCAGGCTCGCTGTGAAGGATCCAGGCTGGCGTGGATGCTGTGGTTGTGGTGATGGTGAAGCAGGACGACTGCTGGATTCGGTAGACTCGCGCTGCGCGGGCGAGGCTGGTAAATGGGCGCCCGCTTTCGAGGGCGTATCCTCGTTCATCGTCGAGGTTTTGTCGACGATCGAGGTCATGGAGTTCGCCTCAAGTGTTGCTCGGTCGGTGGTCGTGCTGGTCATCTCGACGGCTCTCGTGCGCCACCGTTGATCCTCGTGCGGGTAAACAACTTGACTGATGCTGGTCGGCGTCGACCCAGCATCTTCCTTCTTTTCTTCGCCGTCAAACGCTGGTGCAGCGGTGTCATTGCCATCCTTGTCACAAAAGAGCAACAAAGCGTCCACAAACATGGGATCGTCGAGGTGGTGCGATAGCGGCATCACGTCCAAGAACACACACGTCATGAAGCTGGGTGAGGGATGTGAGGGTGGAAGGTCGCGGTGTGCACTCGTGCTCCGTTTGGCAAGTGAGCAGTGCCGCGTAGCGTGCGCCCAAGCGATGTCCTCGGTGCTCTCTCTCACTCGCTCGCTCTTGCGTTCCTTCAGAGCGTGGACAACCCGAGATGGATACGACTCTGCGCTGCGACGCCGAAACAGCACGGTGACGTCCAGTCGAATGCACAGGTCAAGGAACTCGCGCCGCTGCCTTACACACGCAGCACCCGCCCTCCCAGAAGCCGGCTGGGGCGTTCACCAGCAATTGCTCGGCGTGGACACCTGCAGCACAGAACGCACACCACTGCCCCAACCAAGAGCTGGAGCAACCGCCTGGTCGAGTGAAAGAACCTCGCCAGCAGCCGACGACGTCTCTGCGCCAACGCTTGGGTGCTCCACCCACCCCAGCGGAGCTGCTCGAGCGCCCAAACCCTATTTGGACGGAGCTGCTCAGCACTCACTGACAGAGAAAGGCGGCCCACGCGCGGCTCGCTTGCTCGTCGTGGTGCGAGACCAATCCAGGCAGTGCGTCAGTCAGACACCTCACCAAGAGCTTGGCGCTAAAACCAGCTGTTGCCTGATGTTGGTCAGCGGAAGATTGAGGCTGGTGTTCCACAAGTCGAGGGCAGATGTCAAGCGCCCTATCACATGGCTTGTGGTAGCGCCTGTGAAAAAGCGCGCAAGTGGCGATCGAGAGTCTGTTGTTTGTTTGCCACCACAATGACTGCCATATGCCACGTCGAGCAATGCAGCAATTGAGAGGCTGGCGGGTGCTGAGTCGCATGTCGCTCGCTTGTCATGGGGTTGGGAGCTCTTTGTCCAGCAAGCGCGCACAACACGACATAGCACTGGCAGCAGTGCTGCACTGATCATGGCTACAGTCGTAAGACGTGAGTCTCCGTGATGTCTGCGGCCATGACCGTGTCGAATGTGCTGCATTGCCAGGGATCAATGCGAATCCCAACGGTCATGTTGCGGGTCGAGTCTCGGAGCTCGTTGTTGAACGCCCATCAGCCGCTTTCATTGATGTCCTCCGCCAACCGTCTGTGGATTGAAAGACAGTTCTTGGTCTTGTCTGTGGCAATGAATCATGTGGTCAGAGACCGACGCGTTGCTCACACCATAGACAGGTGCATGCACGTGATCGGTGTGTTGAAGTTGGGCATGCGGATGAGCCCGTGGACACATGGATTGTGCCCGCCCTCGGCCACTCGCACATTTCTTGAAGGGAACGTTGTGGGGGACGCAGATGGCACATCTGTGAATTTGGTGCCGCAAGTTTCACATGAATTGAGAGCCACCCCGACGTCGTGCGAATTTTCCCGTTGAAACAGACAGCGTGGAATACCAGCCTTGTGCAGCGGCAGGAATGGCAGCGCATTAAGTGCTTCCGGCTGGCAGTGACTGCTCAACGACCTGACAGCTCCGAAGTTCCGAGCTCCGAGTCGGAACGTGCATTGCTCGTGCTGTGAGGTCACAGCAAACAGGATGCCGTCACGTTTGCGCTATCGGCCCGCGACATAGCTGCCACAGACAGTCCGTACACTTCGGTGCCGCACCCAACATCCCACTTCGCGACCTTCCCGCAGCCTGCATTCCTGTGGTCGCCAAGAGCTTTGATTGCTTGATTCTTCAGGAGCGATGCTGTGAATTCATGAATCTCAAGGTTGGCTTTCGTTCTTTCGTTCCTCAGTTCAACGGAAGCAAAGAATGGAGTCCGGCATTCCCTGCCCATCATGAAAACGACCAAGCATCGGAGCTGCGCTCAGCAATGGCCGCCATTATGGCGTGCCTTCTGAACCTCACACACTGAGACACACAAGGAGAGAGACTTCCAAGTTTGTGATGCTTCTGCACTTCGGCAAGCGGTCGTGGCACGAGAAAGCATCAACCAGCGCGGAATTACACGAACTGCAGCGACATCTGGCGACACACTCATGAAGCGATGACCCGATCGTGTGATATTGGAGCAGACCGAGTGCGTTACAACCAAGAACTCCACGATGGAGGCCCAGACAACCAAACCAGCATGCTGTCGCACTCTTGACGAGTCTGTGCGAACGCAGAACTGGACAGAATCCCTCGCCTGCTGCGCTCATTTTTTGCCAGTTGCTGCAAGCGCCTTTTTTTTCCTTGCCTTCCATGGAAGTGCACGACACGAGCAGCAAGTCGTGTCCCACCAACAAAACCTGTTTGTTGGCATCGCGTGCTTGTGCACGAGGAGATGAGCTTCACATGACGAGGTCGATCGTCGATTGAACATCCAGCTGTTGGCCGGAGCGCGCATGGATTGTGCGAGAATTTGGGCGAGTGTTTTGCTCGTCAGGCGTGTGCGGCATCTGCAACCCTGCAAGCGCGGAACTCGGTCCGGTGTCGCTGTGGTGTTGGTCCACCACACGCACAAATCCAGCCGTTGATGCGTTCGAACCGATGGCATGACGACGGCAGGACGGTGGGACTGTGTGTCGATGCTCTTGGCGTTGTGCTGCTGGGCATTGTCGATGCTGCTGAATTCAAAGCGCCACGACTTTCGTGCAGCATCAGGAGGGTGGACGAACTGACGGAAAGAATCACAACGTCATCGTCTTGCTTGTGGTCGTCGTTGACTCCACATGTGCAGGAGCGCACACATCGGATGGTCTTTAAGTGGATGCGGAAGAGCCTCCTCCAATGGGTGCGTGGATGCGTGGATGACAACGGTCAGCACCTGAACGCGAGTCATGACTCACGGGTCATGCGCGACCTGGTCAAAAACATCAATGTTTTGGACTTCTCGCTCCTCTTCATGGATCAAGCAATGCAAGGTTACGATCAGATGAGGCCGCAACGGATTTGTGCGCAAATGCCAAGTCTGAATCGACGTGATCGTTTGCTCAATCTGGAATAAATCAAGGGAGAAAGCAGGGATTGATGGGAAGAAATGAGCGCTCAGAATGCAATTGGTATGAATGACTCCGCTCGGTCTCTGAAATGTCAACAGCGCCAGCGTTACAGTACCGGCATCACATCAGCGGTTTTCCGCTCACCTCTGCGTAGAAACCGAAGGACCAGAAGAACCAACGTGTACCTGACAGGTTGCCGTGTCTGAGATAATGTTGGTGCTGCTGGAAGCCACGACTGAACTGGCAATACCGACTGTTGTGGTCATCAATTCTCTGCCTATTGTGGCGCTGTTGTTGACACCACTTCCCGTTCTTTGAAGGTTTTTGAAGTGCTCAAGTTTCCCCATTGTTACTCTCTCCACATCTCTCCGAGGCAACGTGATGTGGGAACGCACTCCAGCAATTGGATTGTGTTCGAGGCGTCATCATGACATTGGTGCGAGCGCAACAAAAAACCGAAAATGTGATCGTCAATACGCTATGTAGGAGACACAGTAAGAAATTTGCAGTTGCAAGAACGAATGACGTCGACTCCGTCGACGCAGAACGTATGAGACCGTCGAATTCTCCATTCCACACAGTTGTTGGCACAGCGACAATAACTGCGTAGATAGATTTGTGCTGTGTCAGAGCGGTACACTTGGTGATGATTGTTCTCGCCTGCAGGCACTGTCGCAGACTTAGTCTGGACTGTGGAAAGGAATGCCAGAGGCATCCGCCGTCATGATACAGACAGCGTGAAGAGTAAAATCCTCTGCAATCAAGAGCAACAACACAGATGAGCTATAGGGGACAGCAGACATCATATTAGCGCACCGCATCGCGTCGTGTGTTTGCTTATAATTCATTTATTGCTTCTGGTGCTCTCCGTTCAGCGCTAGGCACGTCGTGGGCCTTCAGTGGACCAATATAATACATTTGCCTCTCATTATCATCATCATCATCATCATGCTTCTTGTGGAAGAAGTGTGGTCGAGAAGTTGTGGAAGAAGTGTGGTCGAGAAATCGCTTGTAAATCGCAACCACAGCCAGAGACATACATTCATGGTGTAGTGTTGGTTGTACCAACTCAGTGTTGCTTTTCGCCGAGGATAATAGGTGCTCTTTGTCGCCCCGACCCCAGACTTGCCACCTATGTTTCTAATGATTCATCAACTGTACGTACGACCTTGGCCAGTACTAGGAAAGTTTGAAGTTTGAATATCACCACATCGGCCCGGCACGATTCGTAAGAAGTCAGTAACAAACGCGCAGTGGTACTGCTTCGCTATCTCGACGCTCACCCACGAAACCCAGACACAGACTGAATTGGCATTAAGTGAAACATGATTCCACGAAAACGTTGGTCAGACCTTCTGGGTTTAAGGCCAAAGTTTGGTCATGGCGACTAGCGTCTGGGGGGCAAATTGCGTGAGCAACCCACCCGGCAAGTCGTCATCGCGATCACAGCGATCCTCGCTGAGGCAATCGTGCGGCTCACTGAGGATCAAGCCACGGTCCATGGAAACTTGGACGATACAGGATGAGTCGCTTCCTGTAACCCAAGCAATTGCTGCCACTGCCAATGTATCCACCGTGACAGCGCATCAAGTTGCGGGACCCATTAATATTGCATTGCTATACTCAGTATCGATCAATGATTCGATGAATTGCCATCCCTCAGAGTCACGAAATCATTGCAGACTCGCGAGTCTGCAATGATTTCATGCAATTATCATTCGCGCGAGTGCATTGATTGGAGGTCTCGGACACAGCAACTTCGTCGGGGCTCGGGGCTGAGCACAGTCTGTCAAAGGAACTCGGTCGTATCTAGCGCATTCTGTCCCTGGGCTGCTTTTCTGTACTAGCGATCTACGCGGTGCAGTCACGTGCAACGATTCGATCGAACTGCGAGAGTCGCAGGTCAGCAGATAGCAAACGTGCGCGATCACCAACCCAACACCCACCGAGCGAATACCAGCGCTAGTCCTGACAAATGCTCCGTCCACTGCAATGCCACCCTTCATCCTCCCACCACTAGAATACAACCTTGCTCGCGCTGACTTGCTCTCGTTTCGGCGCATTCCCCGGCCGCGACCCTCGACGCGGGTCGGGCTCGCACGGGTCTTCCACGCACTGCAAGGACCTCGGCCCGCGAGCCCACGGGCAGTTAAATTCGCCGCTTGAGCGTCGGCCGCCCCTCCATAGTGCGTGGAAGCGGCCTCGAAGGGACGCCGCCACGCTTTCCGCCGACTGCTGCTTGCGTCATGGCACCCAACTGCCGCCGCCACGCACTACAAGGCGCCAGGCGCCGGGCTGCCGCGCCCCTGGCCATTGGTCGCCGCCTTCTGGGCGCCATGCGTGGCGCGGTGGCCCTGCACGGACGTGGTCGCGGCGAGTTTCCCAGCGCTGAGCACTTCGCTTTTTCCCGCTGGAACTCGCATCGGCGACGAGCGAGTGCGCGTGGGAGCAAAGCCGAGGAAGTGTGCGTTGGTGTGCGCCGTGTCTTGTGTCTCTGGCGTGAAGACCGTGCCGTTGTTGTCGTTGGGTGAAGCGCGCGCGTCGTCATGTTGCTCAGGCTTGCAGCGTTGGTCTCAGCCACTGTGCTGACGACCGTGCAAGGCAGCTGGAGCTTCCGTGATGGCACGTATGGAGCGTATGGGACGGCCAACGTGGACTGCGTCGTCAGCAGCTGGGTCTACGGGCCCTGCAACACGTATGGCACTCAAGTGCGTCGTCGGACCGTCACGACGCAGCCGTCCGGCCGAGGCAAGGCGTGTCCAATCCTCGAAGAGAAGGTTCAGTGCAAGAAAATCGACTGTGTCGTCGGAGCGTGGTTGCCGTATGGCGAGTGCGCTGACGGATGGAAGGTGCGCGAGCGCCCCGTGGTGACGCAGCCCAAGAACGGTGGCGCCGAGTGCCCACCGTTGACGGAGAAAGCGCGATGCCAAAGCGTTGACTGCAAGGTTTGTGAGTGGAGTCCATGGGTTTGCGATCCAAAGACGAAGCAGAAGACGCGCACGCGCTCGATCGAAGTTGAAGCTCGTGACGGCGGCAAGCCATGCCCGAATCTGAAGGAGGTCGACGACTGTGACGCCGTTGACTGCAAGCTTTCGGAGCCTAGTGCGTGGTCGCAATGTTCCCCAGATGGCCACGGTGTGTGGTGGAGAACTCGCTCACGCACGATCGTCATGGCGCCTCAGTACAAGGGAAAGCATTGCGATCCTCTCGAAGAGCGCGAGATGTGTACCGCTGTGGACTGCACCATGTCGGAGTTCGGGCCGTGGGCGGATTGCGCTGCCGATGCCAACGGTGTGTGGTGGAAAACACGTTCGCGGACGATTCTTGCGCAGCCTCAAAACGGCGGTGCAGCGTGCGGGCCGACCACGGAGACCGTGAAGTGCCAAGCAGTCGACTGCACAGTCTCGGGGTGGTCCGACTGGGATCCGTGTGTTGCGGATGCCAACGGCGACTGGACTCGCACGCACCATCGTGGCGTCATCCAAGCTGACAAGTATGGCCTGCGCTGCCCACCACTTGATGAGCACCAGACGTGTGAGCCTGTCAATTGCGTTGTGTCCGCTTGGACCGACTGGGGGGCGTGCACCGTTGGGGATGGCGGAAAGTGGTACAAGAAACGTTCACGAACGGTCACCACTCCAAGTGCCTACAAAGGAGATGCGTGTCCTGATCTTGTGGAGAGTTTGCTCTGCGAAGCCCGTGACTGTTCACCGTCGGCATGGTCAGATTGGTCGGAGTGCAAGCCAGACGCCAACGGCGTGTGGTGGCGAGCTGCGACGCGCACCGTCATCACGCCCGAGCTGTACGGCGGTGCTGGCTGCGGTGACCTCACGAAGACGCAAAAGTGTGAACCTGTGGACTGCGCG
>NSDO01000587.1:9309-31381 GCA_002286825.1 Lagenidium giganteum | reverse complement strand
TGTGACGAAGCGGGTCTTCAGATCGCGCTTCTCCGCGTCACAAGGTTCGCGGCTGCCTGAGGGGGGTGCCTCGTTCTGCTTGCTTCTTCTCTTGACTTCACACTGTGTACCCAAACCGCGTAAGGGGTTCGGTCTTCACAATCCACGCGTGGGTCTTGCCGTGGAAGCACTCGCTGCTGTTGCTGCTTGGTGAACGCGTTCGATGGACTTGTCTTCAGCGACGCGTTCTGTTGGGGTCTTCTACCGCGGATACTTCGACGAGGCAGAAGCAGGTTAGTTGTCGGAGGTCTAGTTAACTTCCTTGATAATACGCGTTCTAGTTCTTCGTGTACTTTAACGTGCCCTCAGCTTAGGCACGGGGGTTAGTGAGAGTCTTCCGCTTCCTGTCGCGCTCACCTGCTTTGCCTGGCCTCCTGCGGTGGGCTCAGGACACTTAGGGGAGACGAGGGACTTGAGTGGTTGCTGGAAAGTTTGGCTCTGATTGTTCTGTTTACTCTGGACCTCTAACCTCTGATACTTGATACCCTGTCCTACCTGACATGTCCTATATGGGAGGTATTGATGCAGTAGATATACCGGCATGGTACCGGAATATATCTACCGACCAACCGAAATATAGTACTTATTTATCTGCTACCACCGTCGAGGATTCGCGGAAAGTTCCAGCGCCACTTCGCCACAACCGCCCCTGTCCTGGGTGTACTTCCGCCTGCAGGGAGGTCTCTCAGGACACCTCGGCCGTCCCAACGGCCGGTCATCCGCATCCTTCCCGTCGTCTTGTTCGCTTGACCGTCCAAGCATGCGTCTAACTGTTGCGTCCAGTGACTCCTGTAGGACCACGGGAACCGTTTGCGCATGCAAGACGGCACACAAATGAAGAACGTCGAGATGCTCTGCTTTTGTGAGCGCACGGCTCCCTTGGTCTGTAGGACCTCTGCTGCCTGATATTGGCTTGACTGACGTGGCGTGCCTTCGGTCGTTTAGCTTGCTTGCGCGTGCGTGGTGGCATCGCGTCGTGACCGCAGTTCTGCTCGGTAAGTGTGCTCTGTTCTGCTCTGTGAGCGCCTCACCCAGCCGTACCCATTGCGCTCTCCGTTTTGCACCCAAAATTAGGTGGCGCCCACCCTGGTCAACTAAAATAATTTAGAATTGTGTGGTAATTGCGGAATACAGGCTTATTATGTTGGTGGCACATTGCGAGAATTCTAGTGGGAAATTATGGATAGGGAATAGGTGTATTCCGTGCTTGACGGATATAGCCGTCGTCCCAAGACCTGTGCCTGCACAAATTCGCACATAGACACAATTCAATGCGGTCAATGACACATGAGATTTCACGGAAAAGTTCCGAGAGCAAGCAAATTTATCCTCACATGTTTCTCGTTGCTGTCGACCACTGTCAGCTTAGACATCCACGAAGACGCACAGACAAAATCGCTCAGAACCTTGTCACTTTGCATAACAAGCCACACATGAGTTGGCAGACAATTGTGAAGCCTGCCAAGCTCATGTTCAGTGATACTGTTATACGCTTGGACAATTTCGGTCGTCAATTCCTTTGCGACAGTCACACTGGCGGCCACCTGTACATACCCGTCGAACCATCATGCCCCACACATTTTCAATTGTCCTCAAATCGAGATTCTTTGCTGGCCACTTTAACACCAGGACGCTGCGCTGCTGAGAAAATGTCTGGGTCTTCCTTGAGCGATGAAACGACGCTCCGTTTTGTTGGAAAATTGCGTTTTTTTGTCCGGAATTGTTTTTTGATTGAGGTTGTCGAAAAACGGAAAGCAATACTTTAAAAACGTCTTCGGTACGCACTAGAGTCTTCTCGGCCCGTGAGGATAGCCAAGTGTGACTTGCCAAATCTGCTAATTGCACCCCATACGAGCACGCTTCCACCACCACTTACTCGGGTCGAATAGACTTGCTCATCCTTTCGCAGGTCATGAAAGTAAAATTAATAGCGCCATCAGACCCATCCAAATTTAACTTCTTCTCATCGCTAAACATATGCGGACCCTTTCTCATTTCTAATCATGTGGGAGGATGCAAACCTGGAATATTTGTGGTTGCGAAGCTTATGGCAACTCCGTCACAATCTTCCTGGACGACATATTTTTGTTTGTCGCCAGCCGAAAGATGCGACGGACGTGACGCATCGGATTTTCGTCCATGCCTTCCGCTTTGGAGACTATGCATCGTCGCTGCGAAGGTTCAAATACAAGCGGACAGCCTTCTCGCTGCGTCGTATGGCTTTCGCAATCCAGCGCTTGTTCTTCCGTACTGCATTGTACGCGTCAATAGCAGTGTCTGCTTCCTAGTGAATTGAGCCCGTGGATGTGGATTTATCAACATGGCACGGACACAAACTTCATCGAAGCCACCGGTCTGAACCGTAAAGCATTTGAGATGCTCTTCGCATGCCTAAAGGACGTCTTCGATGTCCCATCCAGAGCGATCCTTCGTGACCGACCTGTGCGCCTCATAGGGAAAGAAAGCGGTCTGGGTCTAGTGCTCTGTTTCTACCGACGAACGATGAGAATGGCCGCGCTCTGCAAGATATTTGGATGCTTTCTTGCTACGACGTCACGCACTCTGAAGAAGGCGGAGCAGGCTTTGAATGATTGCCTGCGATTGGTCAGAGAAGCACGTGTTTGCTGGCCGACACCACATGAACAAGTCGAGTGGGCAAGATTTTTTCGGGCTGGTGAATCGCTGCTTGAACATGTGTGGGGCTTCATAGACGGCAAGAACTACCCAGTCCAAAACCCTCACAAGCATGAAGACATCGACCTTCAGAATGCCTGGTACAATGGCTGGTTGAGCACGGTGGCGATCACCGGAACCATCTACTTTGGTGCAAGCACAACTGCCCCGGCTCGTGGGGTGATGCGGAGGCCTCGCTTGAATTCCGTGACAAGTTGCTTGACCGCAAGTTCTGTCCAGACCAACGTCATGGTGTTGTCGATGACACCGCGTTTCCTTGCGCGGCTGAAATGACAGGTTGCATCCTCACCCCTCGCAAGGACAAAGACAATGAGAAGGTGCCGATTTCACGACGTCGTGACGTTCATGCCATACGCAATGCCATCACTGCCGTGCATCAACGTGCAGAGTGGGGTATGGGGCCATAGACAAAGCGTATGGACGCCTGCGTCGATTGACGGCGTGAGAAGAAAGCAGGGTTTGGAGTACATCTCTCGACTCTTCAACTTGAGAGTGCGCTGTATCGGCTGCAACCAGATTCTTGTTCCCTTTGCAAGTTCAAGCGATTGAGCGCATGTAGTGCGTGTTATCTACCCTACTTGGCCTTTTTCAGCTGAATGAATAAACTCTGTGCGCCCTGGGAACGGAATGCTAAACAATCATAGAGTGCAAGACACTCGAATCGCCGAGCCAGATCAATTTCCCGGTCAGAACAAGGACACTTAGCGCTCCGTGCGTCGATTCGATTTAGCGGCCTTGTTTGTGAGGCTAGCCACCATTTCCAAGATCGGGTGGGTGGCCCCGAACAGTACACAGGTCTTTGCATCTCGGTCTCCAGTGAACTCCCGAGCAAAACAAACAAACACGTTGACTTGAATGTAATGGTTCTATTTATCAATTTAAGAACTCCTAATTGAATGAACTATACTCTGGAAATTATCCCGTATTGAGCAAGCGGATACGTGGCCCCTCGCGCTGTTGACGGTCACGGCGGTCCCAATCGTCACGGCGAATGCGATCCAAATACTTCTGCTCTTTTACAGATGAAACCTCGGAGATGGTCATACCAGCAGCGATAGTGGAGTCGAGCGAAGTTCGGCGCTTTGCGGCTTGCGACGAAACGTCAGCGTGGGCTCTCTTGAAGCGACTGGGTAGATGGTGGTTATCTAAGTTGAGCATCCCTGTCCTGGGGCGCAGAATTAGCGTGCGCGGAGTGATGCGTGTAGTTGTGAGCTTCCGCGGTTGTGGTCGGAACATGCGCTCCGTCCTCGCTCTCATCGCATGTTTGCTGGGCAGCGCTGATGGTAGGGAGGTCTGAATCCACATCACTCTTATCGGGGACCAGTTCGGCAAAGTCAGGAGGGTCATCGCATGGCGTTGGCGTTCCATCAATTGGTGGGTCGTCAAGCAGTGCCGCACACGCTTTGTCTTCGATCAGCTTGCGATTGAGCTTGGCCTCTCGTACGACTGGTGGGATGTTGGGATCTCCAGTCGGCTTGCGCACCTGGTACAGCCTGCGATAGCGACGCTTGAGGGAGTCTTGGTCGCGACAACGCATGGTGCCAGAGCGCTTCGCATTGAACTGTAGCTCGACAGTCTTCCATTCGTTCGCACCAAGCGGCAGGACGCGCTTCAATACATCAATCAGCTGTTGATCGTCCTCTGTTGTGTAGTTGAAGGTGCCATATCTTCGAGACTTCCGCCCAGGCATATTGCGCAGCTGCTTGTCACTCTCTTCTCTGTTTTCCTGTCTGAGCAATGTGTGATGATTTGCCTACCAAGCAGGTCCTTCAGACCTCGTGAAATGTGTGGCTGTGAGTGAACCGACCCAGATGCCACCCAGATCTGGGCAAAACGCCCCAGATCGCGTTTACCCAGATCTGGTTAAATTCGGTCTGGGCACCCAGTCTGGGCACCCTGCCCAGATCGATCTGGGTCGTACCCCGATTGGTGCCCAGATTGATTTTTGGAAGGAACCCACGGTTGTCTGCAATCTGGACGCCCACGACACTGGACCACCAGCCAACAAGATCACGTAATCAGTAGTGCCCTCTTTCTCGTGCCTGCATCCTTGCCCCAATCCGAGTCACAGTACCCATCGATCTCAACCGCGGTTGATGGTGTGTGCGTGTCTTCACTTGACTTGCTAAAGACGATGCCAAAATCTTTGGTACCGACAATGTACCATACTGAAGTTGGTGAAATTTGATACCATCAGCGCGGTGCTCGACTTCCATGCCCAAGTACTTGTTTATGCCTTGGTTACCATAATCCCGATGAAGCTGTTCAACAGCTTGATGATGAATTCCTCACGAAGAACAAATCATCCGCGTACACAAGCACGAGCGCAAAACGGTCGTTGTGCTGGTAGATGTAGAGACATGGCTCTGACGCGCATCAAGAAAATCAAACTTTGAGCAACCATTCGTTCAACTCGAGATTGCATTCGCGGCCCGATTGTCGAAGGCCATACAAGCAAGGCCTTGTTGATGAGGTAAACATACCCATCCTGTTCAGCTGGGTACCCTTCCAACGAGTCAAGAAACTGTTTGATCGTCAATGTTGCATTGAGATAAGCGGTGTTGACGTCGCATTGCCATGGCGTCAGCGTAGGTGCGCACAAAGAGCGACGAACAGACGAAATGACGGCATACGAGCCACTGGTACGAAGGTCTCCAGGAAATCAAAACCAGGTCGTTGCTTGTCACCCCGAGCAACGATTCGAGCTCGGAACCGCGCCACACATCCCATGTGATATGGCTTCAAATCATACACCTACATATCTTGATGTCTTGATCGCTCGTTTATCAGCGGGCACGTYGCTTCTGGGCACCAAACGCAATACGTCTTTCGCCTACAGCGCTGCAATCTCCTTGTCCATGGCGTCCTTCCAGAGCATGCTTTGACCGCATGACTTCCWTGTGTGTTCTTGGGATTCGAATGTCGCGTGCGAGAATGACGTCGGAGATCGTTGGGTTCTGATCGTGCGAGAAAAAAGCTCATTGCACCACGAACTCGGCAAAACGACTTGGTGTTTGACGTTCCGATTCATCACGAAGTTTGTACCGGCGCATCACATCTTCACGCATCTTTTTGGCCTGCTCATCACGACGTGGAAGAACATCTTCTCGAGGTTGCCGATGGCTAATCAACTGTTCTGGTGGACGGAAGGTCGTTCCTTTTTGAAGTGGGTATGCAAACGGTGCATCATCCAGCAACACCCTATCGATGTCGACGGGTTTTCTATTCTCATCGGTTGGCTCTACTTCCGCAATCTCTTCATGTTCGTATTTCTCGACCTTGCCGAAGTCATGAACAGATGGATCGCGAATCAGCATCTTGTACGTTGGGACCAGTGGAGCCATGATCATCTGCCTCATCTTCGTCGTTTCCATCTCGCTCATCTTTGCCATTTCTGGCACCGTCGTCCCTCTCAGACCATAGTCGACGRTCCACTTTAAGTAACGCAGCACACGTTTGACTTGAGCGTAATGACTCGTATCGAAATTGCTGAGATGTTGTCCCAGGTTACGTACAGCATTTGCCAAATCTGGCCGCGAGCCCGATACGAGATATTGCAACGCTTCCACATCTCTCGAAATCGCATATCTCGAGGATCTTCATTTGCCTTGACTGCTTCGGTTGCAGTTGAGCTCTCAGGTGTAGATACTCCCATGCAATTTTGCATACCGAACCGTCGCAGGATCTCGTTGATGAAATTCTCCTGACTGAGAAACACTGATCGTTGCTGACGATCCAACATAATTTCAATTCCCAGCAGATACTTTACTAGTCCGAGCGCCACCAGTTCGAACGTTCGCTCCAGTTGGGCTGCTGTGCCATCAGCAGGTCATCTACGTAGACCGTCAGGAGCATCTGAATCGCACTATTCTCCATTAGAGCATATATACCATACTCTGCTTCAATGCGCTTGAAGTTCATGCTCACCAAGTAGTCATGCAGAGTTTGGTTCCACACAGTAGGAGCCTGTCGTAGACCATAGAGCAACTTAACTAGCTTGCATACCACTGCTTTTCCACCTTCCTCGTATCCGATGGGCTGCTCCATATAAATGTCGTCGGTTAGCTTCCCGTGAAGAAAAGCCGTCTTCACATCGTATTGCATGATCGACCACCCACGCTGCACTGCGAGATAATGGACTACCCGGATGGTATCAAACCGAATCACCGGCGCGTAGGTGTCGAAATAGTTGAGGCCATAAATTGTTTTGTACCCGTGCACCACCCAACTGGCCTAAAATCTCTTCACGATTCCATTTTCATCTTTCTTGACAGCATTCACCCATCGGTTTGTGATGATGGCGTGTTTCACCTTTGGATGCTCTTCTCTCACTGATGCTCGATTCACCAACTTCTTGAGCTTTTCTCTCGCTGACAAGCGAGGTGCCAACACATACACTCCATGACGCCGAAGCGATTCACATCTCTTCATTCATAGCCGCACGCCAATATGTTGAGAATCGAGGATCCTTTACAGCATCCTTGAAATAGGTCGGCATGGTCACGTCATCAGCATGAATTGGCTAGTCAGGCTTGGTCGTCAGTGCTGTGGCACACACACTGGCCGGGTTGGCTCTCGTCACCGCAGCCACCTTCCGGTGCAGTGTCTGTTGGACTTCGGTGATCGTTCGCAACTGGTGCTGAGGCGCCTGGTGACTTCCCTTAGAATTTCGAAGCCGTTGTCGCCGCCGTCTGCTGTTCTTTGATGGCGACTGCGCGCCATCTGACATTGAAGTCTCTGAACCATAATCAATGCCTTCTGTTTGCGTGGACGTTGTCGCTCGACGCACAGGTACTGCAACGTCAGTGTCGAGGTCCGCACGCATTCGCACGATTGGAACGTCATCTGGCACGCATAATCGTAGACATTGCGCAGCAACTGACCAACGTAGGCGCTGCCATACGTGTGATCTTCCATGAACTTGATGTTTCCTCGCTGCGCGGTGTGCACAAGTCCACTGTGGACGTACAAAAAAAAGTAGCCATTGGTCGTCGTGCTCTATCCCAGCTAGAGTCCCATCATTGCACGTTCGCTGAGCTTGCTCTTCTTTCGCAAGGGTGGTACTGTCACCAAAGCACACACACACACCCATGTCCGCAGAGGCTTGGCGCTGGGCACTTCGCCAAATAGCTTCTCAAACGGTTTTTTTTCGTTCAGCACTCTTGAACCTGTGACGTTCACTGTGTGCACCCCGTGCTGCAAGGCATCTCCCCACATACCCATGGGCAGCTGTGTCATTGCGAGCAGCGTGCGCACCTTTGTCATCAGCAGGCCGTTCCCACGCCCAACCACGCCGTTCTCTTGCGAAGCATAGCCGTTAGTTGTCAGTAGCTCAATGCCTTCGTCTGCGTAGAACTGTTGCGCCTTCGAGTTGACGAATTCTCCACCTTGATCAGTGAAGACAGTCACCACACTGAGGTTTTTGTCTTTGAATCTGTTCTTCAACTGGCGGATTAGGTTGATGATGTGGCCATTTGCTTCGCTCTTGTGAGTCAGCAGGTATACACCACCGGTATCTGCTGCACTCATCCACCACGTGAAGAAACTGGTTGTATTCTTCCTTTGTGACCACTTCAACCGAGCTCAGATCTGCGCACAGCCGTTGCAATGGGCGATCTGCATGCTTGAGTCTGGGTTGATAAGACATTGATCGGGCCTTTCCCAAGTCACATGGCAGACAGTCGTAGTTGAATTCATGCGTGTTGACGATGTTAAGATCCTGCACTGAGCCAGACTTGGCCATGTCGTCAATGACTTGCTGACTTGCATGAGCAAAGCGCTTGTGCCAAGTTCTGGCGTCGACTTCGCTTCCACGATGACGGCCCCTTTTCTTGCTCACAGCCACATCATGTATGGCCATCACTGTCTCGTCGTCGGACTCTTCTTCATCAATCGTGTTCGATTGTGGAGCGTCAAGACTCATACTTGGGATGCCTTCCATGTCCTGGAACTTCATCATGAAATCACCCTTGATCAAATACGTTGACATCTGATCCTTGGACATCTTCAGCCGATAACCTCTCGTCCGCATCACGCCCCACGAGATCAGATTGACCTGTGACATGGGAGCGTACCAAACATCATGCAAATGACAGCGCTCAACTTCGCCTGTTGCATATTGGGCTCCACCGTACCGATCCTGTCCACCTTGAAGCGTGCTCCTTCCATCGTTTCCAGCCAAATCGGTTGCTCTGCTTTCATCAACACGACGAAACACTCACGAACCTCACAGATGTTTGCTTGACTTCCAGAATCAAGCTTTCACGTGATGTGGTTCCGTTGCTCAAGCTGGCTCTCCCAGTCTTCGGTTTCTGTTGAAGACGACGACAACGGTAGTCGACTACCACGACGCATCACAGCTAACATGCGCACCCCATCCTTCTTCTTGCTGGTGGCCTCATCAGCTTCGTCCTTCTCTTCTTCACTGGCCCCAAACTTCACGCACTTCTTCAACTTGTCATTAGCGCGCTGTACGTCTCGAGCCTTTCCTTTCATTCGTCGTTTCTTGGACTTTCCACCATCAGCCTTAGGACACTCATCTGCCCAATGACCAACATCATTGCAATTGAAGCATGCGCTTCGTTTCTTTCCTTCGTGCACTGATCCACGTTTCCCCTTGGCACTTCTAGCTGGCCCTGGACATCCATGGTGCCAATGTGGTTGATCGTTGCCATTGGTCTTCACCTTGCGCTTCACATGTGATTCCTGAATGACTTCATTCACGTGATTGAAGAGAAATCTTCGTGCTAGCGCAAACGACGGCTCTCCACGTAGTTTCATCGTCTCTTCACGCATGTTCCGATATGCGCCCATCGCCTTGGGTAGCACACCTAACGTATTTGCCAACCGCAACTCGATGAAGGCTCATTCTGCCATGTGGCCACCTGCACGCCTCATCTCATTGACGATGTTGCCCATGTCTCGGGTCCACACTCTCATTATGCTGCAGAAACCGATCTATCAACTCACGGTTCAATTGAATCCAGCTCTTGTGTGCCACCGTGTCGTAAG
Source organism: Lagenidium giganteum (assembly GCA_002286825.1). NCBI lineage: Eukaryota > Oomycota > Peronosporomycetes > Pythiales > Pythiaceae > Lagenidium > Lagenidium giganteum. Next base: position 21,637 of record NSDO01000587.1, on the reverse strand, counting down.
TACGCACAATATCGTCTCACAAGCGTCTTGGATCACCGGGATGATCGAATCACGAAACTGGGTCCTGAGCTTGGGCGACATCGACACATCTATCGCAGCGTGGTCCCTCGTGTACCGTGCCCACCAGCATTGCTTGCGGCGAGACGGCCAGTTCTCATCCAACCTCTCGTGGCCTGTGACCAAGTCCTTCATCCCTTGACCGATGAAGAGCGTCTGCATCACCACATCCCAATCGGGAACGTTGCTGCCCACCAACGTGGGGACCTTCAACAACGAGTACAGATCCTTGATCACCATGCTTTCGAGTAGGTTGTCGCCAATGTACGCGTCTGCTTCCCGCTCACTGACTTCAGGCGTAGCCGCTCTGGGCTGCGATGGGATCTCTGCGCGAGTGCCGTAGCGCACAACTGGCGTTCGGGTGTGACTCGACAGCTGCACTTCGCCCCTCGTCCCTTACAGATCTTGATCGAGAGTGCGCTAAACAGACGCTGCCTGAGGATCTTCCGGCTGCTGCCCAGCAAGCCGAACAGACCGACGTCGCGGTTCCGAAAGCCCAGTCCCGGAGCTTGGGCCACTATTGGGCTGATAGCATGCTGGATTACGAGCCATCGTAACAGACAGCTCAGAGGAATCAAACGTAACCCAGTGACGGGCGGGGCCAGACCGGCTTCGGGAGCTTGGCTTCACTCAGGCACTTGTGCCTGGGCTGGGAACTTCGCGACTGAGCGAGCAGCGCTCGCTCGCTGTGCCCAGGCAGTGCCGACCGCACCACACGCCCTCTTTTTTAGGTCAGTCTACTTCTTCGCATGCCAACAGTCATCTACCAACGGTCATCTGCGCGAGCAGTCGGCTGCAACCGCTAGGCCCTGATGTCTCTGGCCATCGTTGGCAAGCCATCCCTAAGACACATCGTCACACGGAGCATCCGTTGATCGACATTATTTCCGACAGCGCGCTCCGCAAGGAAATGGAGAGTTTCCTCTACTTGATGCTGGCTCTTCAGGACGAGGAAGCCGCTGAATGCACCGATAATGCTGAACGTACCGAAAATTTACTCTTGTTAATTTCTGCTATCATTACATGCATCAATAACTACCAATACACTTCAGTTTAGTGGGAAGTATATTTTTCAACTTAGCAAAATATCACCTACAGTTAGCAGCTTGGGTCACGATTTAGCACAGTAAAGCCCCCGAAAATTACAACACCGTCTCATTTAGCACAATATCCTCATTTTTAGCCAAAATGCGACTCCCGCATCCTAGTTCGAGCACGTGCGTCGGTTATGACCCGTTTCCCTGCAAACAGAGCAGACACGCTTAGGTGTTGGCTTGACAGTGTCTTATCTTGCGAGGACAGCCTCTTGACTCTTCGTCGCCCAACCCTCTTGACTTCGACTGGTGGCAACGCCGTGTCAACGCCATCTCCTCTTGCAGTGGCAGCTCCACACTTCCTCCCTCCAGCGCTTCGGAGGCTCAGAGAGGCAGTAGCACTCAGCGGCACTGCGACGGTCTTGCGAGCGCTCTTCCCGGCTTGGTGTGCACTTTCGATGTCGCTGGCAATGTTGATGTCCACGTCGCTGTCGCTGTCGACAATGCTCTCGACGTTGCTTAGCGCGGTTCATTGTGAGCGCAGTGCTTTTCAGGGCTCTTGGGACTTCTCGGGCTTTTGTGGGAATGATTGGAGGCACTTGTGTGCTTTTGGGGGTGCTGAACCCGGTTTCGAATTCAAAATATATATTGTGTACCCCCAAATGGAAGAGGCAACTGGTCTCACCCCTCCATCCGTAGGAAGCAACGGTATATCGGTACATACCGGTTTTTCTACCCTCATCTGTCAATATCTTTGTCAAAAGCTCAGTCTAATTCCATACATTCTATGTTAAAAATTTGTATTGGAATTTGTATTGAATTTTACAAAACCCATGGTTGTTGGTGACGTTTGCTGTTTCCAGGTGCGACCCGCGCATAAGGTATTAAAAAAGGGTACGATTTGGACCTACACAATTTGGGATATTAACGTAATTTTGGGCAGTGGTTCTGGACATTTGCAAACTTGGTGACACGGTGAGGCACAATCTTGGGCGACGTGGTCATCACACCACCATGAATGGGGAGCCACTATTGTCTGGCGCGCTGGCGGGTACGCCGCCCATGGCCGCGTTCATGGTGCCGACGGGCGACGACAGCAGATTCACCTGGGGCGAGTTCATCGCCACCGACATTGGCATTGGCATGGGCATTGGCATGGGCATTGGCGACGTCATGGAGGAAGAAAGCTGTAGCGCCGCAGCTGCTGCCAATGACGACGCGATGGACGTGTTGTTGTCCATCGTCGGCATCACTGGCACCGAAATGGTCGCTGGCTGCACGGATGGCTGCTGGTAACTGACGTCCACGAGCTCAATGTGCAGCTTCTGTCGTGCGTGCAGAATGCCTTCCAAGGCGAAGTCCACCATTGTTTGGCGGTAGTCGGATTTTTCCCAGTTGAGAGACGTCAGGTCTGTGGCCAACGAGCCCGACGCGATCTCCGGTACGACGGTAGCAAGGCCGCCGATGAACTCCTGGAGCATGCGGAAGCGTCCGTTTAAGCACGACCACGCAAACGACACGTCGGTCTCGCGATCATGCTTCTTGAGGATGCCGTTCAGGATCGGCTCGTGCTCCACAGCAACGCACAACTCGTCGTACTCGGTCTCGATCGCTCGTACGTCGGCCTCGCTGTACGTCTCGCGCAGGCGACTGGTCTGGAGCGACAAGATCTTGAAAAATCCTTCTTTCCCCAGCTTGAACACTTCGTACGGCATCACGTTGGGTGGGTTCACGAGGACACCGACGTCTTCGGCGCAATAGTGGCGACCTTCTTGCGCAATGGTGGCCACGCCTGCAATGAGGTCGACAGCAAAGTGGGCCACTGACTTCGCGATGTGCAGGCGTTCTACGCCCTTGAGCGTGTCGAACATTTCGATGGCCAGCGGTCCACCTTCGTTCTGGATAAACTGTTGGGCGTTCTGGTACGTGAGGATGAAGGACCCGGCAGCACACGCTTCGTTCGGGTCTCGTGTGCCCCACAGATCGCGACGAGCGCCTACGACGTCACCCATGATCAGCGCCAGTTTGCACAGCTCCTGGACCTGGTCCGACACCAAGTGCGGTGTGTTATCCATGTTGACGAGTTTCTTCATGAAATATTCGACTTCGGCCAACATGCGATGGCATGTCGCCACGCACACCCACCATGAAGCAGACGGCAACGACGTCATTGGAATCGTTCCCAGGTGTTGAACCACGGCCGCGTGGTTGTCCATGAGCCACTTGAGCACGTTCATGAGGATGCGAGAGAAGCCCTTGGAAGACGCGTACGCGCGCGAGATGTCGGGCAAGTCCTCGATGTCGAGCATTAGCTGGCCTTGACGCAGCTTTGCCAGCACACCCACGAGCTCGTCAAAGAACGCATGATGGCAAAACTCCATAACGGAATTTTTCACCACGAGCTCCAGTTGGTGGACGCCGCACCATATGAGGTAGAATCCAGGCTTGGTCACCAGACTGGTGAGTCGCGCTGCCAGGCCTTGTTGACTGCCCGTCATGCCGGCATTCCTCCCGGTGTTGATGCCGCCGTTCGTGGTTGTGCCGATGAGCTTGCTGCGCCACTGCGGGTCTAGCACGTTGAACAGATTCTCGAGTCGCTGGACGATCACTGGCGCGGGGAACTGGTCGAACGTTGGCAGCATCATCAAGTGGAAGTCGTGCAGTGCGCAGTTCTGCCACAGGTGAATGCGAATGTCCAGGTACGACGTGGACTGGTGCACGGCAGCATCTGTGGCAATGGCGTACGCCCAGGAGGAGCGCATCATAAGCGCGATCTTCTGCAGGTTGCTGCCAAGCACGGCCCGCACGTAGCCAGCCACTTTGCGCTCGGTGCATCCGCCGTAGTAGTTGATTTTGGTCTCTTCGCGGGTGCATTGGATCAGGCGCGACGCCAGGCGGTACGATGCACCGCACGAGACAAACTTGATGGCCAGATCGTACAGCCGCTGGTTCTTGATCAAGATCTCGTACTGATCGCTGCCTTCCTTGCGGACAAACACGTCGAGTGTGTGGTCCTTGGCGGCACCGTCGTCCTCGTGCGGATTCATAAACATATCGCCCACCAACAGCTCCACCACGCCCTGGTCGATGTCAGTTGCAGGCAACCGCACGGGGCCCATCGGGTGCACGAGCTGTGACGCCGACAGAGACGACGCGGCTGCACCGTTCAATGCCGCGCCCATGGCCGCGGCGACGGCATTGTCGCTGCTGCCAACGCCCGACAGCGCGGTCGCCATGGTTGAGCCACCGGCGCCGTTGTTGGTGCTCGGGTCGCTCAATCCGGCCGTCATGCAGCTCGTAGCGTGAGCGCCGCCACTGTCGTCCAAGTGGGTGGCAAAGAACTTTTCTTTCTCGGCGTCCGTGGCGCGTTCGTACGCGGACCAGCGGGCCTTGTGGTTGATCTCCAGATGCGACAGATAGTGGTCCGCGCGGAACGGTTGCCGAAAGTACTTGATGTTGGCCGTGGCGCGGCGCTTGCGCGACGCATCGGCCGCCGATTCCTTGCCGAACGCCACGCAAAACTTGCACATGACGGACTCGACGATGGACGTCTTGGCGTTGCGGCTGCAGATGGACAGCCCGTACTTGAGCGCGTGCTTCTCGTTAAACTTCATGCCGCGGTCCTTGTTCTTGCGGCGGCGCTCGGCCGCATCCTGGCCGCTGCTCCCAGTGGCCGCTCCATGATAGCCCGGTCCTTTGTTCGACGTGACCGTCATGGCCGGCGCCCGACGACACCCAAGCACGGCACTGAAATGCGCCGTCGCGCTTTTTTGGTGGCCCCCAGCGCGCCCTTTTTGGGCAACCCGAGGTTTTTTGCACCCGTCAACACAATAATAGCGTTAACACGTCATTGGGGAGGGTTGTCGAGATCGCGTGCGATGGCGAAGACCACGCACACGCACGCCCAACGAAGCCACCACGTTACATATATATTATCCAGAACAGCATTATGAATGTGAATCAACGAAGAGAATGGAGTGGGGTGCGCAAGCAGCAGCTCGGTGGTGTTGATGGTGGTGGTGGTGGTGGTGGTGGTGATGATGATGGTGGTGGCTGACGCATTGGTGGCGCGCACCCACGGCGCGCAAGCAACTTCAACATCCACTTTCACCTGACACAGCGTTTAAAACAGCGAGTGGTGTGTTTTATTCCGGTTTGGTGTGGTTGTGTTGTAGTGTGTTGTGCTGGGGAGTTCGACGTGTGCGTGCTGCTGGAAGCGACACCAACCAGAACACGCAGGCGGCGCCACTAGCGACGAGGACAAGCAGACACACAGAGCCCAAGCAGCAGCAGCAGCAGCAGCACTATTCAGAATGCACTACAAGACGCACGTGCCAGCGCGGTTCTCGGTTGAGGACCAGATGGCCGAGGTAGGTGTCTGGATGCCAGCTCGCGCGTGAGTTATGCGCTCTCTGCGCACATCGCCGCCCCCTGAGCGGTGGCTGCGTGGATGGCGAGTGCGCAGCAGAGCCGGTGAACGCGCCGTGGATATGGGGGACTCAGCGGAGCTGCTGTGCGATGCGTTGGCGCAGGCGCTGTCGTCGATGGAGCTCATGAACACGCGCCAGCGCAAGAACTTCCTCAAGCTCTTCCGCAAGTACTGCAAAGTCAAGAAGAACGTCATTGACTGGTGAGTCGAACGAGCTGCTGCTGCTGATGTGATTGAGTATGCGAGTGCTGTGGTGATGGCTCATGGCGTGACCCGTGCACGTGGACAGGAATGCCGTCAAGCCCCCCACGCCCGAGATGCTGCTCAACAGCGCGTCGCTGGAAACTTGTCCGAACGACATGAACCTCAAGCACGAGCTGTTGGACAAGCTGGTATAGTGTCCAGCGAGCTTACGTCTCTGTGCGTGACTCCGTTGCACAGCATGCGTTCTCATGCGTTTGTTGTGATCGCAGGTGATCCTCAAGCTGAACGGTGGTCTCGGCACGACGCTCGGGTGCCAGGGCCCGAAGAGCGCCATCGAAGTGCGCCAGGACCTGTCCTTCCTCGACCTGACCGTGCGCCAAGTGGAGGTGCGTGGTCAATCCGCATCATGGGCTCAACATGGTTGTGTTGCTGACTGACAGGCGAGGTATGCAGTATCTCAATAGCATGTACGGCGTGGATGTGCCACTGGTTCTCATGAACTCATTCAACACACACGAAGAGACCGTCCGCATCATTCGCAAGTATCGCATGCACAACCTCAGCATCCATACGTTCAATCAGGTCCGTGGCATTCCCTTCTCTCGCACTGAAGGTGACGAATATCTCACGCGTTGGTCGAATACCGTGGCTTCAGAGTTGCTATCCGTTCATTGTCAAGGAGACGATGTTGCCGCTACCAACGACCAAGTACGACCGCACAACGAGAGAGAAGTGGTATCCACCAGGCCACGGAGACGTCTACAACGCCATCTTCGAGTCGGGCTTGCTGGAAAACCTCATCAACCAGGGCAAGGAATACATCTTCATCTCGAACGTCGACAACCTCGGCGCGACCGTCAATCTCGATATTCTGTATCACATGATCAACGAAGAGTCGGAATTCGTTATGGAAGTGACGGACAAGACCCGTGCCGACATCCAGGGCGGCACACTTGTGTCGTACCGCGACAAGCCACATCTTCTCGAAATCAGTCAAGTGCCGGCGCAGCACTTGGACGAGTTCCGATCGATCAACAAGTTCCAGACTTTCAACACCAACAATCTGTGGGTCAATCTGCGCGCCATCCAACGCCTCGTGGCGCAGGACATCATCGACATCCAGCCGATCGTGACCTTCCGGACGGTCAAGAACATCAAGTGCTCGCAGCTCGAAACCGCTGCTGGCGAAGCAATCCAGTTCTTCAAAAACTTCATCGGTGTCAAGGTGCCGCGGTCGCGCTTCCTGCCGGTGAAGTCATCGTCCGACCTGTTCCTCGTGCAGTCCAACCTGTACCAGATCAAGCACGGCAGTCTGCTCATGAACCCTGCGCGGCCGATCCCGACCATCCCGATCGTCAAGCTCGGTCTCGAATTCCAGAGTGCCAAGGAATATGCCGAGCGCTTCGAGCGTGGCATTCCCAACATCATGGAGCTCGACCATCTCACAGTCGCGGGCGACGTCAAGTTCGGTTCGGACATCACGCTCAAGGTACGCTGCTTCTGACCTGTTGGGTTAGGACTGTGATCACTTCGTGTTGAAGGAATGCGCGAGATGGCAGTTGCTGACTAGGGCTTTGTCGTTTGCGCGTTTCTCAGGGAACTGTCATTCTCGTGGCTAACGAAGGCGCGCACATCGATTTGCCGGACGGAACGGTGCTGGAAGACAAAGTCGTGACTGGAAACCTCCGAATTCTCGACCATTGAGCTGCCAAAAATCAGCTCGTTCATGTTGTTTGTCATGGCACTACGTCTGCCGCGGGAGATGAGAAAAAGGTGCGCGATGATCGCGCGGGATAGCAACGTGCAGAGGCAACGACAAAACAACCAAGACTCATAGAAAAATTGTACTGCAATTATATCTGACTGCTGTCCAAGCTTCAAGTGATTCTGTTGCAATTCAGTGGAGGTATAATGGAAATGCGATTAAAGTGAGGCAAGCCGCTACAATGTCGATAATATTACTAATCACGAAGCATCCCGCAGATCTTCCCCACGATTTGCTTCAATCCTCCAAACGACGGCAATGTGTTCGAGGCAGTGAGCGTGCAGATATTCCTTTGAGCCCTGTTGTCTTCGCTGACTAAGAACCTCCACTCGAATTAATTCGTCACGATGCCATCCGTCACACTAAGTTCTTCGACATCAGCCACCCAGCGCTTCAACCCCGTCACATTCTGAGCCACTCCTTTCATCAGGTTTTGCTCCGACGACGCAAATTCTCTTCTTCGAGTCACGACGCTGCTGCACAAACTCGAAATGACCTGTAAGGTGCACATTCTTTCCATCCACGTCCTCTTCGACTAAGATCTGAACGCCGCCGATCAGACGACTATCGCAAGGATTGCGATAAAAAATCGCTTAGCCTCTTTCCCGTCGGTAACTTCTCCATACAGTGACCGCAAGTCGACAATACGAGCGAGGAGTAGCTCGATGAACATCGCTTGCTTTTGAGTGGAAAGATATCGAAAATACCTTCGACGCCTTCCACTCGAAAGCCAAATAGCGCATAGGCTTGTTGATATCGTGATTTTTTCGCTTTTTGTTTGTGTTCTTGGTGTCTTCATCCGTAGTCTTCCGGTTCGCGTCTTGATTCTTCTGACGAATCATTGCATTGATCGCAGCCGATCGTTTGAGACGTTCGGCGTGACGGTGTATAGTAGATGGTGCCAACGAGGCTAACTCGTCGATCAAACCAGCCACTTGCTCATCCTGCAATTTTAACCAGCACGTGAATGACCTTCTTTGTCGGCGCACTTGCAAACATGTCACTCTGTTCGCTTCGCACGTGATGATCGACGGCCTCTTCTCCTTGATCATCTCCTTCAAATGCGCAATCTTCTTTTCGATCGTCGATATCCACGACAAACGTGGATCCGTCGCCGGTCACCACACGCACCAACTACCTTATTGCATTTGCTGGCAAGCTCGCAATTAGACCCCGCAAATAACAGAGGTCTTGCGCAGTGTTTATTAACTCACACGGCGTTCTTGTCATAAGTCATGGTGATTAACAGGAAAATCGGTCGCAATGCTATTAATAATTGAATCATCAAGTCTACTCTGTATAATGCGATGTGACAAAGTCACTGCACAATGGGGGAGTTCGCACTTACCTGAGTCCCTGAATCTTGATCCGAGTCATCGAAGCATAGATGCGCCAGAATCTAAGTTGCGATTCCACCTGCCACCATCAGAAAACTCCTCGTTTGCAGGCACAACGTCATTGCTTGGCGTAATCGCTCATGGCGGACGTCGCTCTGTTAGCTAACTTTCATCTACGGCGCCAAAGCGCCCCGCTTGACATCGAGACGACGCTTATTGTGTCTGCGGCCGCGCGTGTTAAAACGACTCAACAGGGCCGATACTTTGCCTTGAACGACTTGAGCACGTCATGGTGGGTGCGACAGCGTAGCCTTGCGTGGGTAGTATTTGTGACCTCATCCAGATTGTTCGATGATGCAAGATTCTACAGCACGTTTCGTATGAAACACGTGACGTTTAAAGTGCTGCATGATGTCCTACGCGACCAGCTACGCCGCGAAGACGCACGTCTTCGCAAGAGCATTCCGTCCACGACTGCGCTTATGGTATTTCTCTTTTATTGCGCACATGGATCTAGTTATAGCGTACTATCGGAACAATTTGCGGTTGGATACTCAACGTGCTAGTTGTCGCCGCATTAAGGACTGAGCAGTGGATTGCACTTCCCAGCACCGCGGAAATGAAGCAGATAATTGCGTACAACCAAGCACGAAGTGGCATACCGCAGTGTGCTTTGGTGTTGGACGGAACGCATATCCCAATTGTACAACCAGAAACCGGAAGAATTTCTACAGCACCGTTTTGTATGCAGCAGTCGATCATAGGCGGCGGTTCCGGGAAATTGTCGTCGCGTGGCCGTGATAGTCGCACTTTCAAGTCAAGTTTCCTTGGTCGAAATATGGGAACCGTTCTTGACAAATGCATTCAAAGACGCGCCGCCATTTTTGCTCTGCGACACTGCTTATATCAATGGGGCTCACCTTGTAACAAATTTCGAGATGACAGAAGTGCTGCGATCGTCAACCGTTCAACGACTAAATCGTGCTTTGTCAAGTGTGCGGTACATCGTCGAACAGGTCTCTGTCGTTTTGAAATGTCTCTTTTGTGTTCTAATTCCTGGGGCGGTCAATGAAGTGGGGTTTGTTGCGCGGATGGTGTATGCATTGTGCTCATTGCATAACGTTTTGATCGACCAAGGTGATATGTATGAAGATGAAGCAGAGATCGAGCCTTTGATACAGACATATCAAGCGCACTTTCCTGATCCTGTGGGAAATAACCAAATGGAAATCGAAGATGCAAGCAGCAAGACAAGATGTAGACAGGCAACCGTACTACGAGTGCACGATACACAGAGCGAGGAAGCGTGTGCTGTCCTGCGTGGGTGTGTGGATGGCTCAGTGTGATCTGCCTTGCGGTCACGTACAGGCAGTCACTTCGTGTGCAATTTGCCTTGCTCTAAAGCACAGGCAATTGCTGGGCGACCGTTGCACTTGGGAGTGAAAATGCAGAGTGTGATTATTAGCTTAGGTCTCCTACCTAACAATTATCAATATATGTATTGTTGCAACTAACAATGCTATCCAATTAATGGAAATTGTATCCCTTCAGACCTGCAACGGACGCCGTGACCCTTCAAGGTCGCAACGGTCAGAATGTAGGCCGATTGGGCGGTTGCAGCCCAATTCGACAATCTTTGCCAATTTGGCAATTTCGACCCAGGAATTGCAACCAAATTGCAATCCTCACAATTCATGCACAGCGTGCAATGAATGTGGCAAATTCACTTGCATTTCTTGCGTGGCAAGAAATGCTATGAAGTGTAGCCCCGCTACACCACCCCCCCTCTTAAGTTTCAAGCGCGACAAGCGTCGATATCAACAAGCAGAGGTCCAACACCGCAAACCAACATGACGGTTGCGGACGCCGCGGTCATCGCGCCAAGCCCAGTCTCGAATGCATCTCCTGCGAGCATCGAGGACATGTCAAACAAGGCGGGCACCAAGCCCGCTACACAGGGACGTTGTATTGCGACACGTTGAATGGAAGGAGCGAAGTGTAGCAACAGTGTAAAGGAGCGATTAGCGTTGATAGTACACGAAGTTGCTATCTATTGCTGGCCAAACAATTCGCGCAACAGCTGACGGTCTTTTGCGCGCTCCTCCAACATTGCCTGTTGCATACTGGGAAGTGCGTCGAGTAGGCGGTCTTTATTATCGAAGATTGACTTCGTCATCTCGGTTACACGATCATGATGAATGTCAAACAACTTGCGTTTCTTTCGCTGACCCGTCGACAACGGACTGCGATATGACACACGTTGACTCGTTGGTGTGCTTTGAAACTCCGCTGGAGTGAAGGAATCGTCGGTTACAGCACTAGGATTGTCTTGTGGTGGTCGATCGATGACAAACTCTCGGACGCAATGTCAGTGTCTTCTGTTAATGGTGAAGACGAGAGTAGAATTGACGGATTCACGGAGTCGTCATTTCCAAGCAGCATTTCGAGAGCTGCAAATATTTCGGCATCCATTTCTGTAACGCGATTGTCCACTTGGTTGGCGAGCTTCACTTCCTTACGCTCTAGCTTGCTGAGACTGAACCACGCTGGCTTGCCTGTTGGCCCTCGCACTCGCCCAGCATTGAAATTACAGATGAATTTAAATACCACTGGTAGCGACTCTTTCTTGTCCACACGGCTTTCTCCGACCTCTCCAACCCTGGCATTAATACACGATAAATGGCAAACCGCCGAGCGTTAGGATGATGCGTGCCTTTTCCACGCTCGATGCGAGCGCTCAAAGCCGTCCTCCATGGTTCAATCAAGCAAAAGGCACCCTCTTTCTGCCAGCTCTTGCCACATCGCGGCTTGCTGCCTTCCACGGCACTTGGACAATGTTTTCGGGTGATTTCCTCCTTGACAGATTGCTCTTTGTCACTTACCCTCAGCACAAAGTGAGTGCACTTTCTCAGCCTCAGGTCTAAGTGCAAACTCCCCCAATGCAGTGTATAGGTATGGCTGATACATTATTTGAGATTGATGAGCATGAGTATTGAGCGGAAAAGTATCTCGTGATCGAAAACAAGCCAAATCATGACTTTTATCTTAATATCGGTACTTTTGAATAGATGCTGAAAACTACTAGCTTTGAGTCTCTTCATTTGCTAGTTCTCTACTTCATTCACGAATTTTACGTCTTTGAAAGATCCGATATCACGTACTACAAGCGTAAACCAACAGATGACGTTAATTCTGTGATCAAGGCATATGATCCCAGGAACTTCTTCAATGTGCAAATCCAGTTCATTGACAAGACGTTCCGCTTACCAAATCCACCACTAGCCAATGATCTTTACGAAGAGATGACCAAATCTGACTTGCGACAACAAACCAATGGTCGTGCTCGTGGAAAATGGACGTCCCAAGAACGCCAGAGCGCGTGCGGCTGGTGCGCACACGCGTGCAGTGGCAAAAAGAAAGAAAGAGATGCGTATGCCCGGATTCGAACCGGGGATGTCACAGCCACAATGTGAAGTACTGACCACTATACTACATACGCCTG
>NSDO01000586.1:30113-43754 GCA_002286825.1 Lagenidium giganteum | reverse complement strand
GGGGGGCGAAGGCTCGGGTGCTGTCGAAGTTGGATCGAACAACGTCAGCTCCATGCTGGTATGCGCCAACAATTGTCTGCTCACGACCGCTGCACATGACGGTCGACGACTTCCAGATCGCGCAGTTGTTCATGGTCGTCGACGCCAGCGAGAAGCTCACCGGCGACGGCGAAGGCGTCGAGATCCTCAAGAACGAGCCGTACGACAACACGGATGGCCATGTACGTGGTCCTGATGATGATGATGATGATGATGGCGTTACAGCGCCACGCACGAGTGAGCTGACACCAGTGGCCATGTCGAACAGATGAAGGTGTCGCCGATCTCGCAGTGGGAAGTGCCGCGCAACAAGGGCCAGTACACACTCAAGCATTACTACTGCAAGTCCAATATCCCGGGCGTGGTGTCGGCGATGTGAGTGGTCCAGATGCGCTTGGGATTGGTGCGTTTGATGATGATTGACTGACGAGTGTGCGTATGCATCGGCGTTTGTTCAGCTGCCCAGAGGACAGCATGGTGCTGGTGGAGGAAGCGTGGAACTCGTACCCGCACTGCGTGACCGTCATCACCCATGCGACGTCTGTAGCGCGGTCTGGGGTCGATGACACACTGACACACGGCACGAGTCCACGCGCACGAGGACGCAACCGGTTGTGTGAGTGACACTGTCGAGGGCGCATTGCTGACCTAGGGCAGGGCAGTGCAGGGCAGCAGGCATTCGCGCTTGTACTGGCAACTAGTGTACAATATTCATTCACGTGGTGGCGTACGGGTCATTCCAACCTAATAAACAAATAGGAATGACCAGGACAGACCCACGCGCTGTGGGCCGTCTCTGGTCGGCACATGGCAGCGTGACACGATGGTCACACTCTCTGGATGACGTTGCGCTGCAGCGGATGGCGTCGAATGGGCACGGGCATCGACTCGTAGCGCTCTAACACGCCGAACAGCAGGCGCTCGGTCGGTGACAGCACTGACGAACTGCTGCTGGTTGGGTTGTGCAGCGCCATCTTGAGGCTGAGACGCCGCATGGCGTCCAGCTCAGGGTGCTGTTGCTGGTGCGCCAGCGCGCTCTTCTTGTCAACAACACTGGCAGGCCAGCGCGCGCACTTGGTCGCCAATCCGCTTTCCGACTGACTTCGTGGACCGACGGGCTCGTCTAGTATGGACAGGCCCGATGGACGACGTCGATGTGACGGACGACGGCGGAGACGTCGACGACACCTCGTTGGCCGCACTGGCCGTTGGCGACGTGGCAGTGGAGATAGTCGCAGCAGTATCTGCAGGCGAGGCCATCGTGTCGAGCGACGAATCACTGACGCACTCGCGGAGCTGGCGCTGCGTGGCGTGCTGTTCCATGGCCGCGAGGTTGAGCAAACCAAAATTGCGCCGCATGCTGGAGACGACGCACTGGTCCTGGGGCACCAACACGCGAAGAGGTCTGCGGACGCCGTGGTGGCGGCTCGAGTGGGGACAAGGAAGGAGTCGGCAGTGGCGCGGAGGCTCGCTAGTGGCGGTGGGTACGCAGTGGCCGTCGCAGTGGCGCGGCGGGCGGACAAGTGCGCACGAGGTGCGGAGGCGTACAAGTCTGCCACTCGGCCGTGTGCTCCAAGCACCCAGCAGCTTGGCCGTCACGCTCCGTGCGCGCGTGCGAGCGCGAATGTGACGCAGCTTGGCGCTTGCGTTGTGCGCGCGTGGGCGTGGTCATGGGCTCTCTGGGCTCGGGTCTCCATTCGAAGACTGGGACGGGCCTGCTGTAACAGTTGAAGTCCCGGGCGCCGCCCATGCCCTGCTGTGGGCCACTTCATGATGCTACTTCTGGATACCGCCGACAGCCAATCACAGGTCCGCATTTCACTCGTGTGGCGTGGTGTGGTCCGTCGGTGGCTGCCGGCGGTGTCGGCTGATTTACGTTATGGATTCCTGCATGTGGAGTAGTCACTATCCATTACCACTATCCATTGCCACCATCCAATACCACTAATCATCCATAGATGAAAAGCGCGAGGAAGAAGCCGCACGAAGTCAGTGTGATCAGCCGCTTCCGGACCTATTAGAGTGTGCGTACGCTGGTTCAACACAAGAACACGCCGCGGCGGCGATGAAGAAGTTCAATGTTTCTGATGGCTCATTATCCCGCTATCGGCAACGCAAACAACAAAACACCCGCGCACCTCGACAGGAGACTCATGGGGACATTCGCCACGTATCTGACAACGCAAAGATCGGATACAGCACATTGTCGACCTACCTCTCCAGCGTCAAGAGGCAGCTCGAAGACATTCTGCAAACTGATTTTTTGACCGCAACCAGACCTGGTATGAGTGACTGCGCTCAAGTTTAAGAGGCCACTATGTGAATAAAGCTCTCAAACAGGTATCCAGCTTCAAGCGAAAGTACCGCCGACGACCCTAAGCGACCTCAGGCATATTTGTCGCAGTCTCTTTGAGAGGAACACGTCAAAAATCCAGCGGCACCGCACACTCATTTCGTGGCCATGGATTTTGGTCGGCCGAAGTTCCGATGTAAGCACGATCCGCTTCACCGACATGTTTTGGATGGATGAATTCCTTATGGTTCGTGTAACCAGAAAAAAAAACTCGTCAGCAGCACTCAATGTCCCAATTTGTTGCTACCATGAATTGGGCATTTGATCCGATGCATGCGCTCGCATCTCAGCTAGTGGTGGACGCCTATGGAACGTCATCAACGCTGTGTTTTGGGATCTTGCGCTACCAAGTTCACAGGAAGTTGTGGCCGCGTACATCAAATGCATAATTCTCAGCGCATGCGATGATGATACCACGCTTGTTACAAAGAAGTTGAGGTCCCATAGCAGTCGTCGAGGCTCGGCAGTGGACTGTATGTACACTCCTACATGCGCATGGAATTGATCTTTTTCCGTCTACGAGCTACAGTACATTGTTCAATATAGTATATTGCATGGCCATTGTTGCGAATTGGAACGTGATCAGGTGGCTGGTTGCTCCTGATATCATTGTCCTTGATCAAAACCAGTGGCGCGGACTGTATACCTTGGTTTCCGAGCAAACCTCGCAGTATAATGGCTCGGTGGAAGCACATTGGGCTGGTTTGCGACACACACGGTACCGACAACATTTTCTCTTGCTGCTGTTCTCCTCCGGAGCAATCTCGTCCGTCACTTCCTGACTGCTGCCATCGTGATCGCTGTTGGAACGTCGCATCTCTTCCGACCAAATTAGTCGCATTCCGTGTTTGAAACTTATTCGTTGCGTTGAATTGATAAACCAACTTGTTTGCTGGACTGATGTGCCATCCGTCGTGCTCGGATGCGGTCATACCGTCCCGTAACGTGAGCGATGGCGAGATTTTCTCGCAGTCCAGTGAGGAGTGTCACTACGGTCGATGCAGCGTTGACGAGGAAGAGGAAGAGGAAGAGCTAGCGCAGTGGAATCTTCATTCCCGACATAATAGTGTTCTGCGTTCGTTCTTGTTCTCAGTGGAGATGAGTTCTGGTTGCCTGGCAACCGTTGCCATGTGCCGAGTCGACAGCGACCCAATTTTCATCATCAAGCCGTACACTGGACTTCAATATCTCTTAACCTAGGCTACGTTGACCCAATTTTCCAATTTGGGATCCCAGCGACCACATCCGACGGAAGCACCCACTAACCTATAAAGGCTGTTTAACCTCCGTGGGTGCGCAGTAAATGTGCACGAGTTACAGGACCGCCTCGATTACTTGTTGGATAATCATTTTGCCGCTGGCTTTACTTGAATTGGGTGCCAACAAAGGCGCCAGCGCAACATGGTAATGACTATCGCAGCCCAAAGCTGATTTAGGAGCCGACACAGCGCTTCATCGCCGCAATAGCTTGCGTGTTGCCACAAGGCAGGAGTCGACGTTGGTGAATGATATAGCTCTTCCCTTCTACAAGTGTGTGTGTATGTGTGATCTATTACGTGCGCCGAGAGGTAAGGTAACGTAGCTAGCCAAGTCAACTATGTCTTTGCGTGACTACTGGAAAGATGGAGCGGATGTCGTGGCGACACCAGTGAGACCGCAGATGAGAGGCGGGAGCTGGAATAGACGAAAGCACTTGGACGTGGGTCGCAATGTCAGTGGTCGGTGACAAGGCTCTGGACTCCCGGTCTTCCCTTCTACAAACTCCTCCATGGCGAAGAAGCAACCAACCTCAGCATTCATGGCATCAACGACGTAGCGCCATTTCAGCGCCTAATTCTTGTCTTCGCCAACAACGCGGTGCTCCAATAAGCGATAAGGTAGAGTCCAGGTCGTTAACTTGGCACGAACGCGAAGTGGTTCTTGCGTAGTACAGCACACGGTCAGCTCCGATTTTCTTCGTCGTCATTCGCTGTGAACGGGACGGATCCGATCTTCTCAACCTCTCCCGGACTGCACTGCGAGTCGCACGCAGGCGCCCAGCACCAAACTATTTCTTCTCCACCCGACGAGATTATCAATAGCCGTGGCGAAGTCTTCTCCATGGCCAGCCCTGCCTTCTCTGCTCACTTCGTACCTCGAGCGCGAAATGGCACAGGGGACGCCCACCTCGCTGCCCCTGCGGCCCAGAGGCTCGTTCACTGTTCATTCGCTTCAGCTGCAGCTCTCGCTCCGCTCGTTGTCGTGGCTATGGGTCGTGATGATGGTGGCGCATGCTTCCTCCGCTGGTGTGCTTGCCATCCTCACGTGCTACTTCTGCATCCTTGGGAAGCCAGAGATGGAATACTACGCTTCCTTTCTTAACGACCAACTTCCCGACCTTCGCGTATTCGCGATCCCGTTTGGTGTTCTAGCAGCAATGCATGCTAACGTCGTCGCTGGTGGTCTTGTGCTGTCTTTGTGGAAACAGGAACCAACGTTCGCGAGGCAGATGTGGCTTGCCAACCTGGTTGCCCAACTATTTTCCGTTGTACCTGTGAATGCAACTAGGGTGGCACCGGATATCGAGTCATTTCCTTGGCCAGCAAGGTGTCGCCTTGCACGACCGATGCTAGTCATGATCAAGCACGCACGACAGCTTCTCCAACTCGTCTTTGATGTCGACAGCTCCTACTTCTTTACCGTCCACATGATCCGCGAAGCCATCGAAGTCATCGCACAAGTTGTCCAAGCGTACTCCGCCAGTGTGCTAGTGAGCCACAGCTACGTCAACCATCTACTCGTGGTGGTGCTGGTTATCAATAGTTGGTCGACACCGATCATTCACCGTGTGATGCGCATGGACGAAAGGCAAACGAGCAGCGACGTCGCGATAGCGCGGGCAACGTGTCTTCTGGTGGACGCCTTCCTCAATGCGGTGTCGTGCATGGGCGTGCCAATGGTGTTGTTGGTGCCGTTTTGGCGCGACTTCGACTGGGAAACGTATGGGTTTTCACTCGAGCGACTCTACGACGACGTCTACTTCGCACGGATTGCGACTGAATCACAGATGATCGCCACTGGCACGGTGTTGGGGTTGTGTATGAAACTTGTGCCTCATGTGAGTGTGTATTTGTGCTTGTACGTCATCGGCAAAATGGCACAACTCGAGGCAGTGAGGTCGAATGCACGGACGACCGAAGTCAAGAGAACGATTGTACAACCTCGAATTGCAATCGCTGAGCGTGCACCAAACGACGCTCAAAGTTATGTGGAAGATACACAGCACGCCGCACCCCGCTCCAGAATCAACCATCGACACCACTTCAGCATCGTTGCGCAAATTGCATTCATGACGACAGGCCTCGTTGTGCTATCGATTCACATCGCAGCTCACGCGTCCGCCCATCGTTCCGCTCACGATTCACTCTGCGACCTCGTGGTTGCTCCATGGTTCACCACCAAATATCCATGCCTCGTGTACACATACGACTGCGAAGCCTTAAACGACACAACTGCACGAGATGGTTACTTGTCGTTCCTTGATGAACGTGCTCTCTTGACACTCAACATTGCGCATTGCTCCAACCTCGTCGTGCCCACCGATATCAGGCGCTTCTCCAACCTGCTTGGCATCAACTTGATGCATTTGACGCTAGTAGACTGGCCCATCGACGCAGCACTCTCACCAGAACTCCATTCGTCGATGCTTTTCCTCGTGTTTTCGTACGTCAACTTGTCGAGTATTCCCAAAGCATTGCTGACCCAGCTTCCAGACAAACTGCAAGACATCGAGATGTCGCACACCAACCTGTCCGTCATACCGGACGATCTCGGCGAGCATTGGCCSAACGTSGGCRCGYTGTTCTTTGATTTTTGTGAGATCAAGGACATTCCGGAGTCGCTGATGCGCATCAATCTCTTTGATTTGTCGCTCATCGGCAACCACCTCGAGGACGTGTCGGTGCTGTCAAGACTGCCTGGAGGCACCGGCCGCGTGTTGTTGGACCACAATCCATTGCGTGTGCTGCCGGAGTCCTTTGAGGACGTGGACATTGTGTTGATGGTGTTCAGTATCGAGTACACCCCGGTGATGACCGTGCCGCTTGGCTTGACGACTAACATTGAGCAACTGTTCATGGTGGGCACTCCGTGCTGTGCGAACGCCAGCAACTCAGAACTGCAAGTACCGATGGCAGTGGACTGCCATTCAGACTACTTTCGGTCGAATGGCTCATGTCCGTTAACATGAGCGTGAGAAAGATCCTGAGGCCAGTCGTTCATTTCCGCTATTGCGTCGAATCCTTTCCTGTCGAAGAGTAAGGAGAACAAGCAGTCCTAGAATCAACTGTGTATTTTATTTAGTGGACACACATCAAAACCAAAAGCAAATGCCTGGATACAACGAATCTGAAGGAAAATCTTGAAAATCTAGCTTCACCATAAGCTCCTTCATGGCGCAGGAGCAGCTGATTTACCAAGAGCACCACCAGCATCCATAGCGCCAACCACGTAGTCAGCGTGTAGCGCCTGCTTCTTGTCCTCGCCAGCAACGTGGTGCTCCAGCAAGCGATGTGGTAGCAGCCAAGTCGTTGGGCTTGGCTCCGACGAAAATTGGTTCCAGCGCCACGCACGGAACTCCAGGTGATCGCCATCGTTCTTCTTCAGGAGGAAGACGCTATTGATGCCGTGGAACGAAGAGGATTCCACACGCACATCGTACGCGCCTTCGTCGACCATAACGCGTCCATCAGGCACGAAGCCTTTCGACGGCTTGATTGCCACGCTTTCGCGCCATTCTGTCGCCACGTTGATGATGCTACCGGCCTCGCGCTGGCCTCGCACGCTGATGAAGGCGTAGCCCTTTGGTGTCTGGAGGAAGCGCATGTTTTCCTCATGGAAAGCGCCCAGCCACGAGCTGCAGCGCAGTGTGGTGTGGAAGCAGATGCCCTCGATGACGGTGGCACTCGTCGGGTCTTCGGTATTCTCGAGGCGGAAGCTGGTGTCGATTTGAAGCAGTTGTTCGCCCGCGCCAAGTGGAAAGCACAGCACTTCGACGCCACGGCCGCTGCTGGCGTGCACGAGGTTGACTACCTGCTCGAACTCGTCTACTGTCGCAAACGACTCGACAGTGTGGAGCTTGCCGTCTTGGACAGCAATGATAATGCCTACCAAGGCATTGTCTTGGTCACTGCGCCCATCCATAGACTGAGCCAACGGGTTCTCTTCACTCGCAGCGACCGCGAGTTCTGCAGCTCCAGGTGGCAGCGGACAGAAGCAAGCACCGATCGAGCCCAAGTAGCGGTCGCCATGCGAGCCGTGGAAGCCGCAGAAGCGCATACCTTCTGGGGTAGCGATGCGAACACTGTTCACTCCGCCATTGCCACCAAACCAAGGACTCAGGCGCCAATTCGTCTCAAACCGCAGCGCATCGACCCAGTGACCGCTCTTGACTTCCATCGCAATAATCTGCTCTCCGTCCAACAACTCGAAGATGTGTTCGTTCTTCGCGTACGTCTCGCGCTCTTGGTTCGCCACATTCGTGGCGTGCTCCAACAGCGACAATGTGTGGAACGACTCGACAAACTCGCCGCACTTGATGGCAATAGCGCTGATAGACACGTCCTGGGTCGAGAACTGCCACTGATCGCCGTCACCACGACCCAGACCGTTCTTGGCCGAGTGCTGCACGGGCGAGATCAGCACATCTGGCACACGCTCGTACGTCACGCGTCGCTGGCTGCCACATTGCGCAGCCGCAGAGAACGCGCCAAGCGTGCCAATGTGTTCGTCACCGCGTGTACCGAAGAAGCCACTGATGCAACAGCCAGTGGCTGGCTTGAGCGAATGCAACTGTCCGCCGTAGCCGCCGAACCACCGCGACAACCGCTTGTTGGTGTGGATCTGGATACCGTCGATCCAGGCCATGCAGCGCACGTCCACCTGCGTGATGAACTCACCAGGCAAAAGCACGAACAAATGGCGCTGCGCCGTCGATCGGAATTGCTCGTCCGTCCATTGCTTCACCTCTTCACGCGTATACGTCACCACATTGTCCAGATAATCACCGAACTCGATGGCCACCGCTCCAAGTTCTTCCGTAGACTGCTCTCCGAACGGGCGCTGTTCACCATCGCACTCAGCATGGCCAACCGGGCCACAGAAGCGTCGATCCCATGACACCACCGGGCCCATGGTCGAGTCCTTCGGGCGGCCAGAGATCCACGGACAGTGCAGCAGCTGGAAGGCTGAGCCAATGTGCCAATGCGCGCCGTCGCGACTGCCGGCCTCTTCGACCACGCGGTGGTTGAGCGCCATGCGGCCGTCGCCCGTCGGGTACATGAACGCCAATTCTTCGCTTCTGTCCAGCGCCACGGGCTGGTACACACAGAGCAGGCGGTTCATGTCGTCAAAGCCACGGCCCATGATGCCGCCGTCCGAGTGGCCGAGCCCCAACGAATGGCCCAGCTCGTGCAGGAACGCGCCGATGCCCGTCGAGTAGTTGGCCCAGAACGCCTTGCGGTAGCAGCTGTCGTCCAAGAGCTGCGTCGTGTCGACGCGCTGGTTGTTCAGGCAGCAGCCAGCCACTTCGCCGAGGCGACGCGGCCACGTGTGCAGGCCGCACGACCCGAAGATGCCGACCTTGCCGCCACCGAGCGCGGTATGGCCCTCAGCCTTCTGCGTCTCCGCGTTCCACGTCGAGCAACCGAGGATTGCGGCATGCTTCAACTCGTACGTGTCGTGCGTGTCCAAGCCAGCGGCGATGATGTCGTCCTCCACGAGTCGGATGAGCTCCTGGTCGTCAATGGCTCGGGCCTTCTCCAGCGTGAACATGGACCGCAGCAGTCGCACGGTCGGTAGGCCATCGGCCTCGAACTCCATGGCAAACGTCTGCCGAGGCAGCCCCAGGTCATGCAGCATCTCGGCCAGCGCCATCTGCAGCACTAGCGCGTTCAGGCGGATACGGTCGATGGCCGCTTGGTCCGAGTTGTCCACGCCCGGCGGCGCATCAAAGCCGTGGTCGTCGCCCGCGTCGACGCACTTCTGGTAGTAGAAGCGCACGAGGAACTTGGTTTCCACGGGCGCGTACTCGAGCGGCACCAGCACTTGCAGCGGCGTCATGTTGACGCGCAGCTGGACGTCGAACCTGCCGGGTGATGGCAGCAGCACGAGCGCGCGGAAGCGGCCCGACGTCAGCGCAATGGGCCAGTACGTGGCATCGGACGTGCCCACGCGCACCTCGATGAAGCAGTCGGTCGGCGGCAGCTGCAGCGCCGCCATGTTGCGGACTTGGCCTTCGAGCAGCACGAGCGGGTGTGGCAGGCGCTCACATGGCTGGACGTTGGAGATGTGGATGGATGGAGGGCCTGCTGGCGGCGCTGGTGGTGGGCGAGACGCAGGGGCGGTCGTCGAATCCGGGCCAGCGCGCAGCGCTTCGAGGAGGCTGCTGAACATGTTGCGGCGGTGGCGCTTTGGCGGTCGCTTGTGTCGCACTGCGTGAGCTGCGGAACAAGCAGTGCGAAGAGAAAAGAGAACGCAGAGGATTTTAGCCAATCATAGGTAGTAAAGGAGGATTATTGGCGAATGGGAAAGAAGTGACATAAAACACAAAGCGGGGTCAAGCGTCGCACTTTGGGGTGTTTGGCATTTTTATAGGTTCAGTTAACGACACACAGAAGTTGCTGGAAATGACGTTGGAAAAACGCGAGAAAGGCAATTAACTTGTTATTAACGGATGCGTCATGATTGCAATGATGTTGTTGTTGTCACTCGAGTATATTGCGTCCTTATGCGGACCAAATACCTGAATAAAAATAAAGGGAGGGAATCCGCCTACGACGGATTCCGTCGAGGCTGCAGCGAAGGCTGCCTCATGGCGCACTGGGCCTGTTCGGCCCAATGTGCAATATCATTGTGCATGTAGCTGGAGACTTGGTTGTGTAGCATCGTGGTCGGGTGGGATGATGTTTCCGTGCGAGCTTTGTCCATCGCCCAGTTGGCGGCTGTGTCGGCCATCTTGTTGTAGGTCCTGATGTGATGGATCCAACGTGCAACGTGCAGGTGGTCCATCACGGCAAGGATCTGACTGTGGATGTGTCGCAGGTGCGGGGCCTGGGGTGTCCGCAGCGTSCTCATCATGGAGATTATGAGCAGGCTGTCACCCACGACTTCTAGCCGCTGGATATTGGCGTGGTAGGCCGCTCTGAGTCCATCCCGTAAGGCCGCAAATTCCGTGAGATTGTTTGTCGCTGGTGGGGGGTGGTACGCGCTGCCGACCCAGTAGATGCTTGGTTGCTGGGCGTACACTCTAATCATGATTGCAATGAGGGCCACGTCGAGTTAAGACGAGGTGTACGGCAAAGACAATTGTGCTTTAGGTGTGCTTTAAGGTGGTGAGCACTGCGTGTGGGAGAGCGATGTTCAGAACGTCCTTCAATAATGCTCCACGTTAACAACGAAAGCACCAAGTGCGTATTCATCACAACACAAAAATGTCTATTACTTGATGTAACCTAGCTTGTCGTTGCACTTGTGGGGCGTACTTCATACATTAGTRGGATGCTGTGGCACAATGCCACAACGTGGTGACAGCCAACCACGCGCTTACACGTGGCTGTCGGACACGATCGAGTGCTTGGGATCGGCGTTGGCTACTTCCTTGGCCTGACGCTCCGCGCGCTTGCGCTCGAGGAAGTTGTGCCACTGCGCGCGACCGCCCTTCTTGCTGTACCAGAAGCCGAACGCACCACACGCCAAGACGACGGGCCCCGACAAGATCCAGCCCAGCACGATCACGGCCGTGCTCTTGGCCGTGCACATGTACACGAGGCCCAGCAACACGCCCGGGATGACGAGGAAGAGCATGAACAAGAAGATGACGGCCGACATAGGCCACGCCGCACTGAAGAAGGCGAGCGAACGCGCCCAGTCGAGGATCGGCTTGCGCGTGATAGGGATCGGATAGAAGAGGAAGATGCCAAAGACGTTGAACCAGAAGTGCACGAGTGCGATGGCCACCGAGTCCGCTTTGCCCGTCACCATCGATGCCAACAAAGCCGTGCCGGTCGTACCGAGGTTGGCTCCGATCACGAGCGGGTAGACCTGCTCGAGCGTGATGACGCCCATGCCGGCCATGGGCGTGAGCGTCGATGTCACGACAGTGGACGAGTGCACGGCAAAGGTGAGAGCCGTGCCGACGATGATATTGACGTAGCCGTTGTAGTTGAGGATCTTGGCGACGATGCGCTTGGTTGGTCCGAGGAAGACCTTGGCGAGCATCTTGACGAGGCACACGAGCGAGCAGACGAGGATGACAAAGCCGATGGCCAGCACGACACCGCCGATGGCCGAGTCGCTCATGCTGGAGCCCTTGAAGGCACCGTCCTTGACGAGCGACTTGCCGTGGCACACGGCGTTGCCGGTGGCCACCTTGTAGATGGTCTTCTTGTCGACCGACAGGATCTTGTTGGTGAGTGGGTTGACGATGGCGTCGACGGGGCTCTTGAAGTCGCCGCTGCTGGCCTTGGCGTTGGACATGGCCACCGACATGCGCTCGAGTGGATGGAAGACCAACTCGATCGGGAACATGACGATCACCGACCAGATGTTGTACATGTCGTGCACGGTGGCGGCGGCCATGGCACGCTCGAAGCTCTGGCGGTTGCCCACCTGACCGAACGCCACCATGATGCATGTCACACACGTGCCGACGTTGGCACCCATGATGACGGCAACGGCCTGACGCACCGTCATGCCGCCGGCGCCGACCAGTGCGACCGTGATGGATGTGACAGTGCCGGAGCTGTGCAGCAAGGCCGTGGCGACGGTGCCGATCATGAGACCAGCAATGGGGTTGTTGGCAAAGTCGAAGGCGCCCTTGGCTTCGCAGCCGAGCATGAGCGTGAAGGACTCGCCGATGAGCTTGATGGCAACCATGAAGAAGTAGAGCGATCCGAGCGAGAGGACGGTGTAGCCGATGCCCTGGAGGATCTTCTGGGACGTGCTCATGTTGCGGTACTTGGCCTCTTCATCGTCCTGGAGCTGGTACTTGGTGTCGCTGTGTCGGACGCCGTCGTGGACGTCGGGCGACTGCATCACGTCGTATGGCTTGGGCGTCGTTGTGGCCGTGTTGATCGCTATGGCTTGAGCTGAAGCGAGGACTTTGACGAATGCGGTCAAGTTGACGACGACTTCGACTGGTGAGCTATTCACCCGGTGTCCTCAGCAATGGCGTACCCTGTTCGATGACGTGAATGCATTCAGTCGCTGTCAGTCATTCTTGGTGTGGTGCGTGCTGTGTGGGAAGGAGTGGTAAGGATTCGCCGAACTAAGATACGTGGTGGGGAATGGGATCGAGAGATTCCTGGCTTGAGGAATGAGGGTGCTGAGAGAGGTAGCGGGGGTGATGCGGGTGCCGGAGGAATCTTGAATCTTGCCGCCCGAGCTGGCCACAGGATTGAAGCGCAGGATTAATCAAGCGGACTCGACTAACCGCGATTAAGGGTTAATCGCCTGGCCAGATGACGGCGTGTACTGCGAGTGTGAGAACGCGAAAAGCTGTGATTTGGTCTCTTCGTGACACCGATATTGCGTGTCGCGCACCAGATACAGGCCATACTCACCGTAATGCGCGCATGCATTCGATTCTCGTCACTGCAGGCCTTTTTCGCATCAGTTCACGATGCGCCAGCGTGCTGAGAGAATCCGACCAATCGTCTGCTGATCTGACCCCCTCCTCCTCTTTTTTCCACAGCTGTGCCGGCCGAGATTCCCTGAGGTCTCTCGTGCATACTCAACTCAAGTGGTTTCGCACTTCAACGCGTCTACCACTTGCCACATGAATCTCCAAATGGGTCGTTCGGGTTAATCGTTGCGTGACATCAAGTGATTGACCCCATGAACCCTCCATCTCCACCACAGGTCCAAGGCGATTAAAGATGCACCAGCACCAGCCACATCGAAGAAGATGATCGAAGCCTCGCGCGTGCTCAGTTGGCCAGTGGATGGTCTGATCGGAGACGGCTGGCGTTGGCTCGGTCGTGTCAGCACTGCTGAACACGCTGGACACAACCAGCAGTACAGACAGGAAACACCTGCATTGCAGCTCCACTCATTCTGCAATCCGCCACGACAAGCGCAGTTCCGCAGCAGCAGCCGACGTCAACGTCTCAAGCCATGGCGATCAACACGGCCACAACGACGCCCAAGCCATACGACGTGATGCAGTCGCCCGACGTCCACGACGGCGTCCGACACAGCGACACCAAGTACCA
>NSDO01000586.1:18374-28603 GCA_002286825.1 Lagenidium giganteum | reverse complement strand
TGAAGTACGCCCCACAAGTGCAACGACAAGCTAGGTTACATCAAGTAATAGACATTTTTGTGTTGTGATGAATACGCACTTGGTGCTTTCGTTGTTAACGTGGAGCATTATCGATTTCCCCCTTTTGATTTTGAGAGCATGGTCCATCCTAGCTGCCCCCCCCCCCCCGTGTCCAAAATCTACAGGGCCTCTGTATCTAAACCTTGCGCTTGGCTTTCGCACAGCACTTGGTTGCTGCCTGGGCGGTTGGCATTGTCCTTCTCTTGACCTTCGCGGTCGCTGCGCTTCGTCTCTAGGAATGCTAGCCATCGTTCGCGGCCACCGCGACGCGTGTACCAGAACAAGAAGTACACGCATGCCACAGTTGTTGCGATCGTGAAGATCCAGCCAAACACTTCCGTCGCGGCGTTCTCTGCTGAGCACATGTACACGAGTATCAGCATGACCCCAGGGACGATCACGAACAGCAGGAGCAAGAAGATGGCAGCAGACATGGGCCACGCTGCGCTGTATTCCGCCAGAGCAATGGCCCAATCCAACACGGGCTTGCGCGTCGCCGGAATGGGATAGAAGAAGAAGATCCCGAGCAGATTGAACCAGAAGTGCACGAGTGCGATGGCCACCGAGTCCGCTTTGCCCGTCACCATCGATGCCAACAAAGCCGTGCCGGTCGTACCGAGGTTGGCTCCGATCACGAGCGGGTAGACCTGCTCGAGCGTGATAATGCCGAGGCCAGCCATTGGTGTGAGCGTTGACGTTACGACGGTGGATGAATGCACGGCGAAGGTAATAGCGGTGCCGACGACGATATTGACGTAGCCGTTGTAGTTGAGCAACTTGGCGACCAGGGTACGAGTTGGGCCAAGGAAGACTTTGGCGAGCATCTTGACGAGGCCCACAAGCGAGCACACGAGAATGCAGAAGCCGATGAGGAGAACAATACCACCGATCGATCCGTCGCCCATTTCGCTGTCTTTGAACATCCCTCCCTTGACGAGTGACTTATCTTGACAAACTGCAGCACCAGTTGCTACCTTGTAGATGGTTTCTTTGTCAACCGACAAGATCTTGTTGGTCAGCGGATTCACCAACGCGTCGACGGGGCTCTTGAAGTCGCCGCTGCTGGCCTTGGTGTTTGACATGGCCACTGACATGAGTTCCAGCGGATGGAAGACCAACTCGATCGGGAACATAACGATCACCGACCAGATGTTGTACATGTCGTGCACAGTGGCGGCGGCCATGGCGCGCTCGAAGCTCTGACGGTCACCCACCTGACCGAACGCCACCATGATGCATGTCACACAGGTGCCAACGTTCGCGCCCATGATAACAGGTACAGCTTGGCGCACCGTCATGCCGCCGGCGCCGACCAGTGCGACCGTGATGGATGTGACAGTGCCGGAGCTGTGCAGCAAGGCCGTGGCGACGGTGCCGATCATGAGACCAGCAATGGGGTTGTTGGCAAAGTCGAAGGCGCCCTTAGCTTCGCAGCCGAGCATGAGCGTGAAGGACTCGCCGATGAGCTTGATGGCAACCATGAAGAAGTAGAGCGAGAAGAGTGATAGGAACGTGTAGGCCGACGCCTCGAGGAACTTGCGCGTTTTGCTCAGTTGGTTGTATGCTTCGTCGTTTTGCTGCAGGAGCGACCGGGAGTCGCTGACTGTTTGCGCTCGTCCGTCGCGATGCTTGGGCGAGCCATCCCCATCGTCTCCTAGCTCGATGTCCTCGTTATCATTGTCGTTCTTCAGCTCGATCATCATCGTGGCGTCTCGTGGAGTTGCGGAGGTTAGTAGCCGACGGCGACGCGGTGTGGCGGTGATCACGAGAACTAGATGCCGTCGAGACGAGGCCAGCACGAGCAGGCAACGCTCATGGATCTCGTGGCGATCGGATTCAAACCGCCGTTGGAGCAAGAATAGCTCCGTTGGCTCGCCTCAGACGGCCGCTCAGACGTCGACGGCAGTGATGAAGTATGAAAGTCTGGACTGTGCCTGGCTTGGCGTGGAATGACCACGTCCGTGGCTGGACGCCGATCGATCGATCTAATCGGCGACTCGGCTGGATGAGACATCGAGGACGAAGACATGGAAGGATTGAAAAAATCACAACATAACAAGACAAGAAAGACTCGAAAGACACCGGGAAGGGCTAGACAAACATCCGTCGGCACGTGCTAGACAAACATCCTTCGGCACGTGCTGCCCACTGCAGCTTGGATGCGTTGCCCTATAGAAAGCCATCACGGAGCCTCGCGTCGCGAATCTCCACGGAGTCGAGTATGAATCCAGGCCATGAATTGAACTCGATGCAAGACAAGTCATCAAAATACGGCGCTTCGTCACGGTTGTGGATCCACACGCGGTTACGTCGAGTGTCGATCACCACGCCTTCCTGCGTTCCACAGTCCACGAAGGTGGCGACTCGTTGTTGTAGCAGACTCACGTTGTCGTCTTTCGTTTGCACGAGATAGATGACCCACACCGGCACACAGGGAGTGTACATCGTTTCCGTGAACTCCTTGTCTGTCAGTCGCGCTCGTGTCGCTCTGTCGATGTATGCCGTCGTCGGAACCAGTTGATGGTCAAGGCGCTGCTGTGGGGTCGACAATGGCTTGAACACCTGGAAACCATGCAAATGGCCGAAGAGCGACCCGCTCAGCAGCTCTGGATGCGTGTTCGTCCATTCGCCAGTCTGCCGGACAACTTCGATGTACTCGCTGTTGTACCCGCCTGGCAATGCGATTTCGTTCACATACAAATACGGAGCATCATACTCGAGCAGGAAGTTCTTCTCTCCTGCTTCGTTCAGATCTGGCGGCGGCTCAACGCGATAGCGCCCCGGCTTGGCCGGCACGCGTTGGTCCCCACGGCACTTGCGACTCCACGGCACCATTCTTGCTGTGTAGACCCGCGTAGCAACGTTTGGGAGAACGCTGGGTATCAAGAACACGCTGCGTCTCAGCCACATTCATTCGCAGCACTGCTCCTGGTCTCACATATATCATGCCGTTGACGCCCAACACAGCACACATGCACGCAGCACCACCCAGACACACTAGCATTGTTGACCGCCAAGATCTCCCGCGTTTCTTCATGGCGTTGGCGCCAAAAAGATGAAAAACCTCGGTCCGTTGTGGAGGGACGGTCAGTGGCGCACGGTGGTGAGCGCCGGGCGAGGTTTTTTGCCCGGCGCTGCGCGACGCCGACACCAGCACCAACGGTGTCATCATGACCGGCGCGGCACGCACGGCCACCTCGACGCGTGAGCGCGATGGCGCGCCCGCCAAGGCCGCCGCTGCGGCGCCCAATGGCACCAGGCGGGCAAACGCGGAAGCGAGTGAGTCCTCGCCCGTCGTGGTTGCCAAGAAAAGCGAGCAGGACAACACGCACACGCCGCCAAAAAAGCGAACTTTGAGCTCGTCGGAGGAATCATCGTCGCCACGCGCTGTTGCAGCGACCAAGAACGAGCGCGCCAAGAAGGCCAAGATGGAGAAAGCGGAGGAGAGCAACAGCGGCAGTGATGTGGAAATGGTCGACGCGGAGAAGGCCGTGCCGGCGGATTTCCATCTATCGCTCAAGGACACGGACGCCGTCGATATCTATTGCGTGCGCACGAAGAAGTGGCTGCCTGGCCGCATCAGCGCCGTGGACGACGAAGCGTTCACTGTGCACTACCTGGGCTGGGGCAGCGGTGCGGACGAGCACATCATCAAGGCCCAGGCACAGCGTCGCATTGCGCCGAAGAGCACGCACGCAGGGGAGGCTTGGCAAAAGCACGAAGACAAGCTTGAAAAGCGTCGTCGCAAGAAGGAGCTGGAAGAACAGGAAGAACAGGAGCCGAAGCAGCCCGTGCCGGAGCTGGTGCAGCCGCCTTCGTTCGTCCAGGCTGGTCGCTCGCGCTTTGGCCGCACGTTGACGAAGCGTATCTTGAACGACCCGCACGCACGCAAGCCATCCGCGAATCCGATCCCCAAGCCAGTGGCCTCAGAACCACCTACGCGCGAGCTGCTGAATGAAGAGCTGTTGTGCGGCAACTGCGGTGAGATGGAAGACGAATCGCTGACCGATTTTTTGCTCTGCGATGGTGGCTGCCTGGGCTCGTACCACTTAGGCTGTCTCGGCATGGAGAGCGCGCCAGAAGACGAGCGGTGGCTGTGCGAGCAGTGCCGCACGAACGAGCAAAAGTGTTTCGCATGCGACCGCAATGGCACCATTGGTGAGAAGGGCGGCGTGTTCAAGTGCAGCGTCTCTGGCTGCGGCAAGTTCTACCATCAGGCGTGTATCAATGCCAACAAACTGTCGAAGCGTCGTGGCAAGGCCGCCGCCGTCACGGAGGGTGAGGAAGCCGAAGACGCAAACCTGGACACAGCTCCGTTCCGCTGCCCACGCCACGTGTGCACGACATGCGAAGGCCGTAAGAAGGGCTCGGACCTGATGTTTTGTCTGCGCTGTCCTGAGTCGTATCACCCGCACTGTGTGCCGCCAAGTGCTCGCTACAACTCGGTCGGCTTGCTGTGCTGTCGCCACCCGCACGACCGACTGCCACGCATTCCGTCGTACTACTACGCCGACCAGTCGATCGACACGGTCGTCGTCGACTACAACTTGCGGTTGCCAATGCTTTTTGTGCCCAAGACGGAGCCTGACGTGACGAAGAAGAACGACATGCACCACTTCCGGCTGTTGTTGGATCTCGTCGAAGACGTGCTGCAGCAGCCACCGACCTTTCGCCGACTCGCACGCAGTATCTACACGTTCAAGCAGCCCAAGCCCGATCTTGAGGACTGCCCCGTGTGTGTGTGCAAGGACAAATGCGGTGACGACTGCATCAACCGTCTGAGCTTCACCGAGTGCTTTGGTGCAGCGCCTGCGCCGGGTGTCAAGCTCAACAGGCAGAACCGCGACTCGAACTGTCCAGTAGGCGAAAACTGTGGCAACCGTGCTCTGCACCAAAAGATTTATCCACGCTTTGAGCGATTTCACACACCTGACAAAGGCTGGGCGCTGCGTAGCTTGGAAGAAGTGAAAGCCGGTCAGTTGGTCATTGAATACGTGGGCGAAGTGATCAACGAAGAAGAGAAGGAACGCCGACTGATGGACCATGCCAAGAACCACCCGCAGGACAAGAACATGTACATCATGGAGCTGGGCAAGGGTGAATACATCGATGCGCGCTTCAAGGGCAGTGTGTCTCGATTCATCAACCACTCGTGCGATCCTAACTGCCGTTTGCTCAAGTGGAACGTCCGTGGCACGAACCGTATTGCCATCACGGCGCTGCGGGACATCGCGGCCGG
Organism: Lagenidium giganteum; assembly: GCA_002286825.1. Lineage (NCBI taxonomy): Eukaryota > Oomycota > Peronosporomycetes > Pythiales > Pythiaceae > Lagenidium > Lagenidium giganteum. Next base: position 23,304 of record NSDO01000586.1, on the reverse strand, counting down.
CGAAGAGCTGTCGTACGACTACCAGTTTCATACGAAGGAAGCGATGGCGTGGCTGTGCCATTGCAAAGCAAAAAACTGCCGTGGCACGATGGCGCCGGAGAAGCTGAATATCGGCAATGGCGCTGATAGCCAACCAGAGAAGAAACTGACCAAGAAAGAGCAGAAGAAACAACAGAAGCGTGCGCTCATGTTCGAGAAAATGAGCCAGGAGAAGGACCAGAAGGCCACGGCGCGGCGCCTGGCACTCACAGCCCAAGTGAGCAATGGCGGCCTCCAGACTGGCAACAACCCACTGGTGCGTACAGGGCCGATTCAACGCGAGATGGAGTGGGCGGTCTACGCCAGGGTTTTCCTCCGTCGCAATGCACGCAGTGGCTTTGACTTTCTGCGTCGCAAGACCTTGAAGGACATCAAAATTCAGGCACGCAAGGACGCAGAGAAGGTGGCTGATGCGGACGACAAACTGTCAAGAAACCGATCCCGGTCGTCGAGTCCGCTGAAGAAAGCCGTAGTGGAGGAAACTGCTGCTGTTGATGCTGCTGCCCGTGAGAATGGTTCTTCGTCGACGGCGAGCTTTGTTGACGTTCCAACTCCAGCAACTTCCACCGAAGCGCAATAAGATGTGCAGGTGAATGACGTTGTCCGTAGCACAAGTGTACCAGATTGACTGCTATTCGAAGCAGAACACAAAACCAAATATCAAAATTTTAAAGCTTCAACCACGAGGGTTTCTTGCCGCCTTTCGCTTTCGTTTCGCCCCCGGACTTGGCTCCCGCAGCCATCGATGGGATTTCTTGCGTTGGTTTTTGCTGGCCTTGCCCGTCTGTAGTAAGCAAATATTTTTGTTCAGCGAAAGTTGACTGACGAATCACAATGCAATCGCATGAGTTGCTACCGAGTGTCAACGGCTTCGGATAGGCAATTGTGGCCGACGAGTCATCCTTCGATTCTGCTTGTTCTTGGCAGAGCTACGACGACGTCGTCAGATCCAGTGGTACCTTTGTCTCGATGCTGCCTAAAACACTTACCAGATCAGCACGCAAGTAGAATCCGCTGGTAGCTGGAACCACTGCCGAAGGCGAATCAGTCCACGAGAGGTACACATGTGCAGCCGGCACAAGGTTCAGATCGGAAAGTGATTTCGTGGGATCCAGCTTCTGCATTGGCGGCGTCACGTAGAGATGGAATCGATGTCCAGTGAAAGGGGCATCCAGTGACTCAATCACAAGGTCTATCACGCTCTGGATAGATTCAGAAGGATGGAACGCGGCTTGCAGCACCACTATCAAGACATAATTGTCAATTGTTACGGTCATCCGTGTACAGTGCCAAAAGACTCGTACCTCGATCTGGGAACTGCACGCGAATGACTGCAACCTGGTAAATGCGCTTGCGCTTTAATTCATCGAGTTCGCGCATAGCTTGCGTGCGAAAGTTCTGTAAGCATCCAAATCACTCACATTTATTTCGACGTTCCTAGTTGATAGCAGCACAGACATTAAGATGCGCCTTCTTACCTGAGCTTTCTCCATCTCCGCCCGCCGAGCCTTCATGCTCGCGATCAACAGCTGACTGTCCGATGGTTGGCTATCGTTCTTGTCATCCAAGTCGAAATCCATGCTGTCTCCTGGGGTTCTCGATTTTTTTCGGAAGTCTAGGATTACCGTGGTGTTGCGTGCCGGAATTTCGTTGCTCAGGAGCTTGTCTTGCTTCGACTTCAATGACTCGACCAGCACTTCCGTTGTGCTTGGCCCGCGAGGTTGCATCTGCACCATACAGCAACGTGATAAGTGCGTGTAGCAGCCATAAAACCATCCATGATGTGAACTCACCTGCACTCGCGTAATTTGAGGTTTGAAAACATCGAAATTCGCATCTGGAGTCACTGGCTTCACCACGACCGGTCGTTCATTTGATTCAATGCGCAAGTCATCAGCTTCTCTGTACAGCAGTTGCAGTCCTTCCTCAAGAAGTTTTTTTGTCTCGCCAAATGGCTTGAGTTTGAGTGCTTGCGCTTCAGTGTCCAGAGCAAAGCCACTGGCCAACAAAAAGTCGACTCCTCCACAGTGTTGGCCCACTGCTCGTTGGAACGCAGCGTTGGATACACGAATGCTCTGCATCTTTTCGTTTTCTATCGTAAAACGCACATATCCAAGACAGTCAACACCGAGCGGGCTCCAAGCAACCATCATCACGCTGGTTTACCTGGGTTTGACAAGATGTTGGTCACGATCTTCATTAGCGTCATCACCGCTGTCCTGGACACTGCATCAAAGCAGCTATCTCGAAGCTGCTGCAGCGCATCGTGCGCACTCAGCTGAGGAACAGAAGCAGTCGAATCCACGTCCGCTGATGTCATCTCCACGTCGGTCGGCTGTGGCGCTGGGGGATTAGAGGCCACAGGTTCGACAAACTCGACACGCTTTGCTGGAGCTGTCATTGGTGCATCACTACTCACGCCACGAACTGGTGAGGACGGTTGTGCTGGTGCCGGCGGTAGTGCAGTTGGCGCTGGTGCGGTGGCTTGGGTTCCTGCAGCTCCCTGCACTCGGAACATGGCTGACCCCGACACAATTCCCAAATCTATCACAAGCAGCCACGTGATAAGAACAGCCTTCGACAGCACACCAACACAGTGGAAACCAACCTCGCAACGTCGTCGATTCAAACGCTTCTTGCTCCACTTCCCGCTGCAGGAAACTCAGCGAAAACTGCAACATGATCAACATCCATGATAAACACTTTAGCCAACCACCCAATCGCCATCCATGTCGGGCAACACACCGGCGCCTGTGCTGGCAGCAGGTTGAAATGCTGGAGAATCGCTGCCAGCGTTTGGTCGTTGCCGAACGGCGCCTGCACGCGCTTGCGGTCGAGCAGCTGGATGCACACGCGCACTTGCTGCGCCGCCGCCCCGGACGCGGTCTCTTTGAGCTCGATGGAGGCATTGTTGGGCACGCCCGTGAGGCGGAACGGGATGGACAGATCGATGGCGCGATTGCGGTGCAGCAGCTCCAGGTTGGTGGCCGTGCAAGGCAGCCCGAACTGCTCGCGGGCTTCCTCCAACACTTGGAACTGCAGCACAACACACGGCGAATGCACGGCGTCAGCACGGAACAGACCCTTGCAGGAACAGGACAGATGGCGACATGTTCGACAGTGTGTTCACGCACCATTGTGGTCCCTGGCGTCACGCGCACGCGCTTGCTTTGGTGCTTGTACTCGACGGTGAGCGACATGATCTCGCCCTTCTCCGTTGCTCTGTGATGGCACCTTGTGGATGCTGCTCCGAAATAAATAATATATCAAGAGCATAGTATATTTTGTCTCTTATGTTTTCAATGAATTCAACCGTTGAAAGGATGCGTTGGTGCAACATTCCGGCTACTGCAACATGCTGGTGTTTGGTTGAAAACTGTGATGATGGCGACGAGAGCAAGAAAATGACTCGCTTCGAAAATGGATGCCAGCCCACGACTTGGCCGACCAAGTGCTTCCTTGTTCGCGCAGTTGAGCAGTGGGTGATCGCGATAGGCGTGCACAATCAGCAATCATTGTACGAGCAGATTAACAACCAGATAATGGATGTGTATTTCCTTTCGTATTGAATGTTGAACTTGTTCAATTTCAAGTAGATGTTGTCTCGGTCAACACCCCGGAATGTGGTGAAACAACATTTGTCGTTGAAACAACATATGAGAAATATTTGCGGCGTTCAGACATCGTTCACGACACGATAGCAGGCGAGATCAACAAATATGAGTGGGTATCTCATTGTCCAGTTATTCGGATCCTATTCGGATCCTACCGAGAAATCTCAGGGTATTGAGTTCCTAGGTATTCCCTGTAACTCATAAGCTGATGCTGCATTGCCGACGCAGCTCAAAAACCTTAAGCTCTTTGACCACGTGGTCCTTCTCTGCTAGTGCGACTGGCTGCGTTCCTTCCATCTTGACAGCCCATGTTCCGAGTATCGCAGCTCGTGACGGTCAGATCCAACAATGACTCGTTTTACCGCCGTTCTTCGCGCAGATGGCGCCTTCTATGGACGCAACTGTGACGAATGCCCAGCAGGAGCCACATTGACCCTGGTAGTGCACGGCGTAACGCAGCCCTTGGCCTTCCAGTCAACTCCGAAGCCATCGGAAGGGCTTGGTGCTGGACCTGAGCCTGGGCGTGGCGATGGACCCGGTGCGTTCGTTGGCGCCAAGGGCCAGGCTAAGGTCCCGGTCCTCTTTAGGGCCTGGACCAGGTGCATTCGTTGGTGCAATAGGACCAGGTTGTCCAGGTTCTGGCTATGGGTCAAACGGTCTGGGGCCAAACCGATCACGGCCAAACGGACTACGGCCGAATGGCTCGTCGCCACCATCGCTATTGTCACCACACCACCGTCGTTGCCAGCATTGCCAGGCTTTTTCCAGTAGTCGCCTCGATCGAACAAACAGCTTGCGTGGACTGTGCTAACATCGTCACCGGATTGACGCAACCGACGATTACTGTTGCTATTGTCCAAATGGTGGCCTAGCAACATCTTGTCGCACTCGCGCACAACGATTACGACGTCGGTACACTGGTGCCTTCTTCTCGTGAACCCCCATGCAGTGTCCAACATCAGCGCCTTCCTGCCTACTGATCAGGACAGGCAACTCCGTGTCGTCCAGCGACTGCTAATCGACGCCATCGTTTTCATCGGGAGCATAATCAAGTGTGATAAGGCACGTCACACAGCACAAGAGCACAATAGGAAGCGTTGACTTCCACGCAACCACGGGCGGTTGCTCTGTGCCTTAGAGCAAAGTGGTTTCTCCAGCCCTCCGCAGTGAGGGCAAGAAGTTTGCAAAGGATTGCAAATGTAGAAGTGATGTATTACTCCCTTAGAGGAGAGCACCAAAGGGCGCAGGAGTTTCCTAACTGCTCTAGCGACCCTTAA